>JAMZAV010013147.1:0-42325 GCA_024449915.1 Sweltsa coloradensis | reverse complement strand
AGGGTTTTAGTTTTCCCCAATGCATGGCCGATTCCATATTTAGGCCCGAAAGGGGAAAGAATCTAGTTCGTGAAAAGTCGTCGCGGGGTGTGTTTGCTTACTCCTACAAATACACAGCATTTCTGAAAATAAAAATTCGAGTAAAGATTTTTTTTGCGGGCTGAGCCCAAAGCGGGATACCATAACGTAGGAGCCCAAAATACGCAAAAAAAACCCTTTTTTGCAGTACGGGGGCCCAAATACGTTGTCTATAACCCTTTAAAGGCAAAATACCCTGCTCATTTTAAATGCACGGATGCCCGCCTGCAGGTCCCATTTAGGGGGGGAAACGTAACCCGGGGAAGACACCGCTCCAGCTTCAGCGAGGGGGCCTTAAAAGTTAGGTTCGCTTTTCAGTTTTCCTGGGGTTGAGACTGAAAGGGTCGCGTGGTCTTAAACCGCGTTCTGGTCATTTGGGTTTGAACACCCAAAATTTTTGTTTCCTGTCGGTTCCATTTGTGCTGTCCTTAGGGCACCATGATGTTTTTTACCCCAGCATAGATCGAATCATCAGATACATGAGACTTCGCAGTGTGGAGTAGGGGTTGGAGGTTTTTCAATTAACGAAGAACGGGGACCCAGCACCGCCCCTAGGTACCCCGGTGGTATCTTCACCCAGTGGACTAACTGCACCTGTTTCATCAGCAGGGCAGCTGTTGTCCCGATTTCTCTGTTTTGTAATAAAAAGTAACCCTTGCGGGACCTATGGGAAAAAGCCTGGGGCTGCTTTACCAAAGAGCCTGGTGGGTTTAACGCAGTCAAAGGCCTTTGGGGACCTGTCGCGTATACCCCCAAATGCGGGTCGCCCGCATAAATGGTTCACTTATTTTTGTCGAAAAAGTCACACAAGGCCGTGGTTGTAGAGCGCCTTGGGGAACCTTTTGACGATCAGAAAAGGGGGATTTTTTTCCGGGAAGTGCAAAACCCTGATTTTTGACGAGCGTTAAAGGATTTTGACGAGAAACTAGAGCAAGGGGGCAAAAGTTACTGAAAATCGCTTTTTAACCCTTTTTATGGATAGGGGATTAAAAGGCTTTTTTTCATCCCGGGGGAAGACACCCTTTTGCACGAAAATTTAAAATTTTAACTGCTAACCCCGCTACCCTCTAGTCAGTTACGGATCCCCCGGTTAGGTATTTCGTATTCCGGAAAAAAGTTTTTTGCAAGCTCTCGCAGTGTTAAGTACTTCGATCCATAACAGGTTCCTTCAAAAGTTGTCGGTACTTTTTGAAATTTCCCCTTCTAACGTCTGTTGCCAGACGTATTTTTAGGGGCCCGCGGGGGGCCCTTTTGAGATTTAAAGTTTCTGCGGCCGTTAGTTGAAACTGTTTCGCTTCCGTAGGTCGGGGGATGATTGTGATTATCGTGCTGAGGTGGATCGGGGAGAAGCAGCTTACAAAACCTGAAGTTCGCGATTAACAATCTTCCAAAATGCCGCCTCTTTTGGGCTGCAGCGCTAATGGGCTTGTTGCAGTGGCCGGGGTTTGCCGGTTTATTATGATTAATTTCTTTCTTTTTTCTCCCTATAGTGGTTCCTTCTCAGGGCCCCATTTAGTACATTTTTTCCCGGTATAAACAAGTTAGGGGGTATAAGTGCGGTATAAATCCCAATCCAATTTATGAAAAAATTTCCCCCCCTCGCAGGGATAAGAAAATATGTAAACAGATGGCGGGCTTTTTAAAATTTTTCGCTATGTGTAAAAAAAAAGTTTTCATTATCTCTAAAACAAAAAAGAAACCGTTCGGCCAGGGCCCCAAGTAAAAATTTTCATATACAACAGTGTAGCCAAACTTCGATTAGGTATAGGACTAAAAATTAAAACGAACATACATTTTTACAAGCCCTTTCCCCTTTCCCAGGGAACCCTGGCCGCCGACCTTGTTTTGACACACATCCCCCCACAAATAAAAGTTTTTGATTACTAAAAACCTTATGCAGATAAACAATAGTATTAATCCCAGGCTATTCCAAATTTAAAGGCAAAAATACGCCCTTTTTTTTTCTTTTTAAAGTCTCACGCAATCTTCTGTCAAAAATAAAAAATTTAAACAAAATGAGCAAATTTTTAGTGTTCTTTTGCAAATCTCTGATTTACAGGTGTGGAAAGCAGTGGAAAAAACATTTTTTTGTTTGTTGTTTATTGAAAATTTCTGATTGGATGAGAGTTGCTCAGACTTAACCAGGCCTTATCCTGCCATGTCCTGCATTATACCGTCCTTATCTAGGTGCCCGTTAGGGCGCCGCAGCCAAGCCGCGGTGCGCTACACACTCAAGCACCTTATACACCAAGCAGAGTTGGGGTGATTTCGAGTGTTACCCAGCTGTCATGTAACGTGATGTGAACTTGTTAACTATCACAATCGAGGGATTTAGGTACCTGACAACACATGCCAAATTTTATTGGGGTACGACCATATCCTTCTTGGTGAAAAATGTCTTCAAACATGCTCAAAATCACTTTAAGGATGTTAGCTACTGCTAGCTACTGCTACTGCTAACATCTAATACGTCGGCCCGCGATTCTGACCAGACGGGTGGGGCTACAATGTTCATATTTTACATGGACATTAAGGTTATAGAATGATAGTCTCTTTTGAAAAAAAAAGTTGAAAAAGTTTGTTGGAAGGCTTCCAATAAAGGTTTTAAAATAAGCCTTAAACACTTGGCATATAATCACAAGTAACCATAGTTACTTGACACTTGTTGACGGTATAAGCAGAGTTAGGCGGGAAAGTGCGATACGTAAACAAATGGCGGACATTTAAAAAATTTCTTCTTTGTGTGGAACGAGAAAAGGTGTCATTATACTCTCATAAAACAAATCAGAAACCGTCCCTGGCCTAGGCCCAGATGTAGAAAATTATTTATAATACAACAGTGTAGGTCTAAAGTTCCATTTGGCTATAGGACTAGTAAAATTCATACTTACATTACATGTTTGACAAGCCTAGCCAACCCTATGCCAGCACAACATTGTTTTGATATGAACTTGCTCACTGTTTTGTTTACATAATTGCAACAATCAAATCATTTCATACAACTTGTCTTTCGATTGGCCCGCGTTTATGAAGGCACTGCCATCTAGAATAAATATAGAACTTTTTCGAGCTCTTTGCTATACGCAAATCTTTTTAAAAGTGTTTGGATTTCGTGATACTCTTTCAACCATAGACATCCTATATAATTGGCTAGACCAGCAGTCGGTGGTCCACTTCCGGTACAATTAGAAGCCATCTTTAAAATGACAGTTTTACATGTTAATCAAATGGGAGCGATTTGTGGCCAAATAGTTCTCAAGATTGCCGCCAGTTGACAGGTAAGCATACTAGCCTTTAACACCAATGATTACTAAATTCCCTTATGCAATCACTTTGTATTGTTTCTTTTGTTTAATACCATGCTGCACAAGCTAAAACCATATCAAACAATCCAGTAAAATACTTTATTGCATTAAAAAGCATAAATTAAAACACCAAATCGCCATCTTGAAATGGGCCGGTTGAGTCTTCAATTTGCTACGCTCGCGCCTGTGCGGAGGTATAGGAGACTGCTAATCTAGCCTACTATATGGGGCAGTGTTCCCCCCAGGCCCGGACCGCCGGGCGGGCCGCCCGGCAATAATTCCCTGCCGCCCGGCAAAAAAAAAAAAAAAAAAATTGAAAAAAAATTGATTTATTTTTTTTTTTTTTTTTACTAAACGATTTGCGAATTTAATAAACTCTAACCGTCCACTTCACGTTTAAACGTCCCATCTCTAAACTGCAGCGCAGATTGTAAACAAAATCGTGGAGACTAATCTCGCTGATATAGAACCCAACAAGGAATGCATTCAAACGAAACACATAAGTTGGCAAAATGGCAATCATCGCTATGATCGTGAACATTCACTGCACACAAGGAGTACACACAAGTGAACAATTTTAGCAATTTTCCTATTTTATTGATTGCTAGGACGAATTTTATAGTAATAAAAATGAAGTCATCAAATACAACAATGTTTCAAGTTGTAGTAATTGTAAACCTACAAATCTTAAATAATAAACACTTAGAAAGAATAACATCACCACCTTCATAAGGGCCTATTGTACTCATAGTAGCAATAGGACTACAGTAATTCACATAGCCTACATTACCAAGGAGAAATAGGCTTAAGACTATGATTTCAATCAAATTTGAAATGTTCATACCACGAAACCAACTAAAGTAAGCTACTTTC
Organism: Sweltsa coloradensis; assembly: GCA_024449915.1. Classification (NCBI taxonomy): domain Eukaryota; kingdom Metazoa; phylum Arthropoda; class Insecta; order Plecoptera; family Chloroperlidae; genus Sweltsa; species Sweltsa coloradensis. Next base: position 38,069 of record JAMZAV010013147.1, on the reverse strand, counting down.
AAAGGACTTCAAAAACCTCTAAAACTCAACAAATCGAATCTAGGATCTCAAATTTTTTCCGGGGGCAAGCCCCCGGACCCCCACTATTTTTGGTCGTACCCGACAATGTTTATAAAATACCGGTACACAGTATTACAAAGTAGAATTTTTCTTCAAAACCAAAATGTTCCCTAAACTAAATTTTTTACAATACGCCACAAAATCCTCTACTCTAGAACCTAATTATAAAATCACCCCAACTTGACCTGTCGCCAAAAATCAGAGGCATCCTTTCCCAAAAGCTGGGATTGTGGTACCCGGCAAAGAATTGGAATACCCTCCTAAAAAAAAAATCCTGGGGAGAACACTGGGTTTTAATTTTCAATGCTTTCAACTCACAACCCATGACGTTTTCCACGATACCGTTCAAGAATACCAATTCCTTCGAAAACGAAAACGACTTCGGTTTCAAATTGCGTTTTCAACTCATCTCCCACGAACTCAAGAATTGGGGTCCAGTCCTTATACCGTCGTTATACCATGGTTATACCACCTATACCCAGGATGTACATGAATCCGGGTCTAGATATTTTACATCCTATATTGTTACTGCTAATACCATAGAATTTAAATCAACTTTGATAAAAATATTATATTTTAGCAAATATTTTGTAATGGAACTTGAAAAAGTAATGAGATCACACACATAACAAAAACTTGTAGAAAATACAGCCAAACCTTACACACTCAAAAGGAATGAGATCTAAAAAAGGGCCAAGCTCATCTACCCTTCCACATAAACGTACAGTGTCCCATAACAGCATCCTCGAAAAGCTTGGCAAAATAGAATTTGCATGTTTACGTTTAAATTAATTACAAAAAAAGAACTTTGATAAACTATTACGTTAAATTAATAATCGCAAATTCTATTTTGAAAAGCTTTTCGAGGATGCTGTTATGGGACACTGTACGTTTATGTGGAAGGGTAGATGAGCTTGGCCCTTTTTTTAGATCTCATTCCTTTTGAGTGTGTAAGGTTTGGCTGTATTTCTACAAGTTTTTGTTATGTGTGTGTACCACTTATACCCGGGATAAATGTACATGAATCGGGGCCCAGGAGTTCGCCAGACTACCCAATCCTCATAGGCCCTGCGCCGTCTAACGCCCCATTCTTTTACTTCACGGTGACCCAGGATTTAGTGGGGTCACGGTGTTTCGTTTTTAGGCGCGGAAAAGACATAAACAAACTGGCTATTCAGTTTGCTAAGAAACGTATCAAACATGTAATCAACATTATTCGAATCCGTAAAACATCAGCCCAGTCAAGTAATGAAGCGTTAGTCCAAAAGCTGCTGATATTTCTGTCAGAAAAATTTCTCTTACCCTCTTTAGTGTTGTTGGTACGTTTGCTAGATGTAGCTGTCTTTGTGGGTCCCGTACAGCTGCAGTCGAATAGGCACAGTTGAGCTCCATGATCGGAAAGGCCGTTGTAGTCTACATCTACGCAGACCGGGAGAGACGCTGTTGAGAAAACATTGTCAATGATGGTACCCTCTCCATAAGAATTCAGTCTTGTAGGAACCTGTACTTTACTGGTATAACCAAAGGCTAAGAGCAGGTCTTCAAGGTCCCTTTTGGGGCCCGAAGTTTGATTGAAGTCGACGTTGAAGTCTCCGCAAATATCGCTCGGGTGTTTTTTAGAGCCAGGATGTTCAGGCATTCCTCTAGCTGTTCACGGAACAATAGGTGGCTGCCCGCTGGGGATTTATACACAACTACAATGATAGCATGTAACTGAACTCTAGTCCTCGTGCAAAGTTCTATCTGCGTCGCTGCAACTTCAAAATGTTTGTCCATGCCCAGTCGGTTAATTTTTTTCCACCGGAGTATGGATAAGGTCGTGTCGCACGTATATGCAGGACCCTCCATAAGCAATGTTGGAGCTCTTCCGACAGTAGGACGCGGCCAATCTGTAGGTTGAAAGCTGAGTAACATTAAGTCTATCTAGACTAAGCCAGTGTTCGGTGAGACATACCACCTCAGGTATCGGACTGTCATTCGAGTTATACAAGTACTCCTCGAGCTCAAGAGTTTTCTCTCCGAGACTTCGGATGTTTTGGTGGAACAGACGAGCAGATGATGCCGATTTGCTGGCCGTAAGCATGTCAAGAAATTATCTGGGACTGCGTACGGCTCTGAAAAAACCTTTGCACGGCTGTGCCTGTAGGCCAGAAGTCAGAGGTTAGGAGGTCTGTTAGATGACTAGGTTCCACTCCTACTTTAAAGGAAGCATAGTTGCCTCTAGCATTAAGCTTTTCGCAAATTACATATTGTCCAGGAATCTTTTTGCTCAGGAAGGCTTTAAGAGACTCACACGTTGTGTCTACTGCTAGTCTCCAGACGTGTACCCATTTAGTTCTATCGGGAGTGGGAGCTACTCTAAGGCCAGCATCATCGCTATTCTCCGATGCCGAGCCTAGGATCAGATCGTTAGACCTACGCTTGTACACACCGTGGGTGGTCTAGGGACATCCGACCGTGCATTTCCTTTACTCACTGTGCGTGAATTTCCCGATGAATCATTTCTACTGCGGCTGACTGGTATTGACGAAGGGCTTACCTTGCCGCTCTCATTGGTAGTAGGCCTAGGGTGTTGTACCTGTTTTTCTTGCAAGCCCAGGTCTAGTCTTGCGGCGTTATCTTCATTTTGTTGTTCAGACCGGCCCCTATCATTGATGGATGCATCGGATTTCTGATTAGGAACGGGCCTAGACTTACCACGGTTAGGTGAATTAGGCCTGCTTACGTCATCTGGCCACCCACTGCTCGACCTGGACCCCAGACCGGACAAGGTTCTAGTCTCGGAACAACCTCCATAGAGACCCCTATTTTCCACTGCATACATCTGTCCATCACCTCTGTCAATTGGTCTTTCAGGGTATTCATATCGACTTGTAGTAGCTGGCAATTTTCCGTCGCCAATGCCTGAAGGCCCGGGCTAGGCTTAGGCCTAGGCTTGCAACACTCGTCGCAGAACCACCTGACGTTTTTCATGCCTTCAATGAACTTGAACTCTTTAGGTTGTATCTTAACACAGGTAATGTGGAACCACTTCTCACAATAACCTTCGCAGCCCAACCATCTATTGTCATCAATAATGTTATATTTACCACAGACGCCACAAGCCGGGCTGTCCTCTCCGTCGGCCATGTTCACAAAGTGGCCCAGGGCCTAGGCCTAGGCCTATGCCTAATCCCTAGGTCATTCCCATCTAGGCCCTACATTTTGCAAGAGATCGGGCATTTACAAATAGGCTAGGGTTAGGCCTACTTTATACAAGAGACTAGGAACTTCTTCTATTCATGGGCCCCCAAAAACATCTTGTTTTTTCATGCTTTTCAGTACTAGGCCTATAGGCCTAGGGTGGGCCTAAAGCATCATTCAGAATTAGTTCTAAGGCGTAAGGCGCAAGGCCTAAGGCGTAATAATTTGTATTGCCGAGTATATGTTTCAATCAGAACTTCACAACAAGTCCTAAGTCGCAAGGCGTATGGTTTATGTCGTAACGAATTGCCCAAAATCCAATTCTTACGACAGGTTTCTTACGACGAGCCAATCACGAACAAGGAAACTCCCCACTCCTGCTTATTTCATTCCACAGCTGACTGTACGCGCATGCGCAATACACAGGAGCAATGAAAAATGGTATGGTTGTTGTAAACGCCTAGCATTTCTTACGACTTATGCCTTACGCCTTAGACCTTGCGCCTTACGCCTTAGAACTAATTGTGAATGATGCTTTAGTTAGCAACTACGTCACACATCCAGGAGCATGCTGGGTATTCTCCGTTTCGAGCCCAACTGATGCCCTGTTGGTTGGTGAAAACAGAACAAGAAAAGGTTGATTTCCCTCTCAATGTGATTTGAAAAGTAGCCTACAAAAGTACTGTCACTCAATAAGCTAATTGTCAACACGCAAGACTCGTTCTTCATCTTCATCTATCACCACTCATCGTCTCGAATAGTCTTAGTGCTTTCATAATGTTGTATAACACATTTCGTATGTTGAAATACGGTAATATAATTAGTACCAGAGCATACACATAAATAAATACATTTTTCAGTAAAATATAATATAGCCCCCCACTCCTGCTTATTTCATTCCACAGCTGACTGTACGCGCATGCGCAATACACAGGAGCAATGAAAAATGGTATGGTTGTTGTAAACGCCTAGCATTTCTTACGACTTATGCCTTACGCCTTAGACCTTGCGCCTTACGCCTTGGAACTAATTGTGAATGATGCTTTAGTTAGCAACTACGTCACACATCCAGGAGCATGCTGGGTATTCTCCGCTTCGAGCCCAACTGATGCCCTGTTGGTTGGTGAAAACAGAACAAGAAAAGGTTGATTTCCCTCTCAATGTGATTTGAAAAGTACAAAAGTACTGTCACTCAATAAGCTAATTGTCAACACGCAAGACTCGTTCTTCATCTTCATCTATCACCACTCATCGTCTCGAATAGTCTTAGTGCTTTCATAATGTTGTATAACACATTTCGTATGTTGAAATACGGTAATATAATTAGTACCAGAGCATATAAATAAATACATTTTTCAGTAAAATATAATATAGCCTAAGTGCCAAGTGCCAAGCCGCTTAAAAACATAGGCCTAATAGTTTGTTTGCAGCATTGTGCATGAATATTTCAATTACAGTTACACATTATACTACCATTTTAATTCAATTCAATTCAGTCTTTATTTAGCGACTCTGCGCTAGTAGCCATAGGCCTAGGCCTACATACATATTAATATTTCAAACAATATACACACAATAAAATACATAGTATACCATTAGGCGTAATAAAACTCAACCAAAATAAAAACTAAAATTAGACTTAAAATTAAAAATTAATTATTTTACATAAAAAGCAGTTACCAGTAGGGCCTATATTGAGTGAAATGTGGTGTCACGGATGTTACATTGTTTGGGAAGTGGATCCCGGATCATCATCAAAAGATAGAAAATTCAGGTCCCTGATCCAGACAGCTACATTTTCATTTACATAGAGCTTATCCATGAAAGATGAACCCTTATAGGCCGAATCACCCATTCATTGTTTTAAAAATAAATGATATTAATTGTGATGTGATGTTATGTTACCGGTACAATGGTTTTTGTCACGGATGTTACACACACACTTTGCCTTGCCAGTTTCTAACCATTTTCAATATATATTAGGCCTACTATGATATTCTTAGTTACAAATTCAAGCACTCCTTAGGTTTGTTTGGTTTACCTAGTGTAGTGTAGACTTGTGTAGTGTAGGTGTAGGCCTTGAAATCAAATTACACTACACTTTACCCAGGATAACCAAACGTTGTTTAAGCTACACTCTACACTAGATTCGCTCACTTCGAACTGTCAAACTAAAAAACATAATAAAACAACAAACACCCTACTGTTGAAGGCACTGAGTCAAAATGATAGAAAATGTGTAGGCCTACTATCTGATTCTGAACGATGAAAAGCTATTTGGAATATAAACTTCAATAGTGCTTCCTAATTGAGGTTAGAGTACCCTACGCATTTGCCCTCATCACAAAACATAGTGCCACATAAATAAAATACTCCGAATCAGTTTCTAATACGTAATTATAGACTATTAATTAATTTTAGGAGTTATATTGGATTGTCAATGAAAGAATGTGTCTTTCATCATGTTTTAAGCTGTTTCTCTTCAAATTTTGCGCCTAAATTTCTACACCTACACTCTACACGACCTCCTAGAGCTCGTGTAGAAATGCTACACTTTACACTGCACGAAGTCAAACCAAACGGCTACACTTTACACTACACTTAAATACGAAAACGCTTTTTAGACATTTTGAGCCTACACTAGTGTAAAGTGTAAGTTCGTGTAGCAAACCAAACGAACCTCTTATCTAGCCTATAGGCCTATAGCCTAATATCTCAATTTTTTTGGTTCAAAATAAAATTGTAAAATAAAATAAATGCGATGTTAAGAGTCCGATGAATGGCTGGGCGCTGTCAAATTTTGCGGTGAAAGTCGGAACTACTAGCGCACGACACGCCTGTGAGATATGCAACTTCTTTTACTTTTGTACAAGGAGGTCTGCTCACCGACAGGGGTTGTTTTGACGGTTGGTCTGGGGGCGGGGGTTATATTTATTACCTCGCAGGCAGGGCTGAGAAACCTTTCAAGGCCAGATGCGCCGACAGGTCTCATTCATGGGATGGAGGGTAGTCATAAAATTAATAGCATTGCTATTCAACGAGAACTCCAATAGAGCGTAGCATCCCATGACAGTAATGTTTGGTCGGGTCGCATGTATATGTCTTCATTCTACCAACTTTCATCCCAACATATTAGTATGTAAAAATAAATAAATAATTTCGAATAACTCATTTAATTGGTAAGCCTACACGGAACCTTCATCGTGTGATCATATTATTTGTAATATTACATACCATGGAACATAATCGAATTCGTTCGATGTAAAAACAAAAACCGTATCATAAAACTGGGAAATTACAATAAATAATTGGTTATATTGATTGAAAACACCGCCGCAATTTACGTGTCTTTAGGGTGAGCCTCGTTCTCTGGAGGGATATGGCAACATTCGAAGTGAGGGGGGAATTGGGGTTTCTACTACCTGTCAACGTCCATTCACACATCTGTTGTGATCAAAATAATTTTATCCACGAGAATTTTTTTTAGCCGAAAATTTAACAGCATAGCTCAAATATGTAGCTCGAGTTATGGAATGTGTTTTTTTTGCCGATCAAAATTGGCCGAGATAAGGATTATTTATTTTACGTTCAACAATTCAGATTTGCACCCACAAGTGCCAAGTAACTACGGCTTACAATACAATACAAATATAATATACATATCATGTAACACACGTACAAGTAGCCCCATTATAAAATAAACAAATATAATTAGTACCTACAAATTGTTGCTACACTGAATGTTGTTGACAAATCGTGTTATATTGTTCACGGCGAAAATTTATATTGTTTTCGTAACAACTAGGAAACTTAAAAAATTGTATTGTATGCATTCAACTTGTTTAATTTTGGTGTCGTGATGAGGATTCCACACAACTCTCCGTAGTCAACTTGGGGTTGAATCAAGAATACATAAATACCCCATGATGACTATACGCGATTGTTGTGTGTCATATAGTAAAGAGGGTGGAAAACTGAAGAAGGAAAGAAGTTGACATTGGGCGTTATAAACCGGGGTGAGAATGAAGTTGTCCGTTTCCAATTAGTTATCTTTATTGCAATGACACGGGGCTCTTTATCAATTGGTTGAATGGGTGTGTTCTATAAAAGATACATCAGTATGTATCTTATACATCAACGTTTAGGATAGCAAAACTGTACCATTCTTGGAATCTTAGCACATAAAATGGCAACTAATCACACTATCATAAAATGTTACCGGATACAGGACAATTTACGTATAATTTACGCGAAACAGTAATAATAATATCGATACACATTTCGGTAAAACAAAAAAAAATATTACTGGATATAAATAACAGGTAATTGGATGAGCGAAGCGAGTGAAGCGAAGACTTCAATTTCACTGACCCCCCAAAAATTTAGCTCGGGTGTTTTTTTTTTTTTTTTTTTTTTTTTTTTTTTTTTTTTTTTTTTTTTTTTGTGTCTGTTTGTTCGCTCTCTACCGGGCAAACGGCATATGCGATCTTGATGAAAATTTGACAGGACCTTCGAAATCTCTGAACTTAGACTTGCTACGTTTTTGGGTACAATCGAAGAAATATTTCTCATGAATATCGTACTTTTACGATTTTTTTCGATTTTTAGTGCGATATTTTTCGTGACATTTGGGCCGATTCTGACCAAACGGGTGGGGCTACAACGTTCATATTTCACATGGACATTAAGCTAATGGTGATGTATTGCTTTTTAAAAGAAAAAGTTGAAAAAGTTAGCCAAAATGTATGGAAATAAAGCTTTTAATATAAGTTTTTTGATTTTTTGTGCGATATTTTCGTGCCATTTTGGGCCAATTCTGACCAAACGGGTGGGGCTACCACGTTCATATTATACATGGACATTAAGGTTATGGTCATGTAGTACCTTTTGAAAGAAAAAGTTGCAAAGTTGCTAGCCAGAAAGCTTTTAATATAAGTTTTTTATGGTAAATAATAGCAATTGACAAGAAACACTAGAGACTTGACAACATCACTGCAATGCGTAGGCAACAAAACAAAGCACTTGCAAAAGTAAAGATATGCCACGCAAACTAAAAACTATAAAACGCTCATCCTTCAACGCGGCGGGACTTTAGCGTTTTCCTAGTTTACGAGAAACAGCAATAATATGGTTACACATTTTGGTAAAACAAAGCACATAAAATACGACCGGGTAAAATTAAACAGGCAATTTACGAGAAACAGCAATAATATCGTTACACATTTCGGTAAAACAAAGCACATAAAAGATTACCGGGTATAAAATAACTAGGGATGACGAAACCCGACTTTTTTACGACCCGGGTACCCGTCCACATTACCCGCGGGTTACCCGGGTAGTAACACAAAAAAATCGTGTGGGGTGTCTAATGAACTGTGAAGAAACGCGCTCATCAATTATCGTAATATCTCGGACGACGTAATGCTGTTCTATAAACAATGACGTGCCGATGAAGTAGTATTTCATAATCACGAAAGAGGAACAGCAGCGGGCCATTAAGATAACACTCACTGTTTTGTTACATCTGCTTTATATCTTGACACAGTCAAGTCAAGGTCACAACTGACGGATGCGTTGGCGCGGGGCGCGGGTGGGGTGGGACTAAAACCAGAATGAGAGTAAACAAGATAAGGAAAGGTTTATCACCATGGGTAATGGCTTAAGTTTTGACTTCTAGCAGATTGAAAACATAAGTGATGTTGTGGTAATTATTTATGCAGTATAATCTCTGGAAGATGGCACGTGTGGTTAGGCAGGGGGGGTGGGGGTGGGGCATACTCAGCACACTGCCACAAGTCGGCGGCATGAACAAAGGACATTATAATTCACGACAAAAACGCCGCCAAGCACAAAAGATATGAGAAAGCGCATGTTTACATTAGCCTTCCACCTACAATGTGACACCTCAATTCAGGAACCGGGTTTTACGGGTAAACGGGTAGTGGAAACACGTACCCGTACCCGACTTTGTCGGGCGGGTACCGGGTACCCGTCGTCTTCCCTAAAAATAACACGTAATTTACGAGAAACAGCAATAATATCTTTACACATTTCAGTAAAACAAAGCACATAAAAGATTACCGGGTGTTGTAATCGTCGCCGTTATAAAATTTAATATTTAGATTTGAGGGATTCTATACAGGTGAATAACTTGGAAGTCAAATACGCAGGGTAATGCTAAGTAAGTATAATATATTGAAAGCACAGTGTGATACAATGGTGTAGACAAACGAAATTGTACGAGAGGAACTCTCTCTAAGAACGGTTCCTCTAGTAAGAGCCTCGAGCCTACCTTACAATGCCTTTTTGGTAGCTCGGATAATTGCAGTAACGAAGCTTGTTTCCTATTGGCTGAATGAAACAAGCATAGTTATTGGTTATATTGAATCACGTGATAGCATCCTCTAGCTTAAAATAACAAAGTCGTATGTAGCTGGAACACTTGGTAATACAAAATGTTTAAAACGGGTACTGTTAAAAGAAGTAGTAAATCCATAGCGACATCCCCTAGCTATACCTTAAGAGGTGTTTGTAATAACTCTGTCTTACAGGGAGTCTAGGATAAACAAAGTTAAAAGCATCACAACACTCTGATCGAATGTAGATGCTAAGTGCTACACGTGTGGGCTTACAACAGCTAGGTACTACATGTTTGTAATAACATAAATCTATAGTGACATCCCCTAGCTGTACCTTAAGAGGGGTTTGTAATAACTCTGTCTTACAGAGAGTCTAGGATAAACAGAGCTAAAAGCATCACAACACTCACAATCGAATGCAGATGCTAAGTACCACACGTGTGGGCACACGTGTGGGCTTACAACACGGGTATAAAATAACACGTAATTTACGAGATACTGCAATAATATTGTTACACATTTCGGTAAAACAAAGCACATAAAAGATTACCGGGTATAAAATAACACATAATTTACGAGAAACAGCAATAATATCGTTGCACATTTCGGTAAAACAAAGCACACAAATTACCGGGAAAATAAACAGGTAATTTAAAAAAAGCACCCCAAAAAATGTTGTTGCTGGTTCACTGAATTCCGTCTCCCGGAATCCTGTTAAAATTAAAAAAAATAATTTAGGTTCGTAGGATTATTTTCCATAATTTTAAAGTTATTCAAAATGTTCTTAGATTTGGTTGATTTATTTATGCTAATGATTGTATAACTTTTAAAACCAATTACTTGTCCACCGAATATAAAGTTTTATTTGCATTACCATATTGATAGTGTAGTTTTTTTTTTTAGTATTAGCTAAAAGCGGTACCAAATGTAAGTGTTGTTGTACCAACGGTGATCTTCGTCGTTTACCACGACTTGGGATCGAACTCTGGACCTCCCCCCAACTATTTCGTATTTCCAATATTCCCAGTGGTCAAATTGCTGGGGGGGGGGGGGAATAGACCATCTTTGAAGCTGAGGGTTTTCTCTTGTTTTTATTTGTTCTATTTATTTATTTATTGATATTTTTTTTTTTTAATTGCAAATTTTTAATAACGTTGTTAAAATTTTAAGCATGTGTCTTGTTTTCTTTTTTTGGACAAAATTCTACTAAAACTGACTATGCTTCTCAATATATTTATAATATTTAAAAATTATTTATATATCTGGCCATAATAATTTAAAAACATTTGAATTTCGTCAGTTTTGATCGTGGGACCGGGGAAAAAACAATTTAAAAATAAAGGGTACACTTTTGAACCCTTTTAAATATTTGCATTTAAAAAAAAAATATTTGCTGAATAAATTTTTTTCATCACAATAGATTTGAATGGTCAGGGCGGGTAGAAAAACCCATGTTCACTCCCAAGCTTCTGCCTCGTTCACGTTACATTTAAAAAAAGGGGGAAAAGGGAAAAAGAAAAGAGGCTGTTACAAAGAAAAATTCTTTAATTCTGTGGTGCTTTGTTGGCGACGAGCGGCGTCTCCCTTGACTTTTTTGGCTCGTATGTCTTTTTTTTTTTTTTTTTTTTTTTTTCTGTTACTGCTTTGATACAGTCGCACCTTTTTTCTCTATCGCCCTAAAATTTTTTTTACATTGAAACATACCACCTAGGGGGTTGCTGTATTTTTTTTGAAAAAAAATCCGACGTTTTTAAAAAAAAAAAATAAAATAAAAAAAAAAAAAATTTTCCCGATCGTTATAAATTTTGCAGGGTCAATAAGTATAACTTTTTCCCTATTTCCAAATTTTCAGCTAAATCAGACTTTTTGGGTAATCATAATTCAAAAATGAATTAAAAATAAAGGGGGCTGAAGAAAAAAAGACACACTTTAAAAGGGCATGACTGATTAGTACAATGCAAAGATTTTGGAATAGTATATAGGTACAATGTCATATCCAGTTGGGCCCTACACTGTTTTTGGGGCTTATTGAATGTCGTACTGGGGTATGTTGCCGTCCCGGGTGCCGCTAAACAACGCGCCCAACGAGCGTTTTCCTATAATTAGTATGGAATGAGGAAAACCGATAAAATACCAAAGTTATATTCAGAAATTGGTGCTACTATAGTGGGCGACGGAATGAAAAAATGATCGAATGAAAGTCCAAGGTTTTCGATCTCTACCTGTCACGGTGGAAAAACCAGCATCACAAAAATAAAAAAATAACAATTAACATGTTTCCCCTTTTTAGAAAAATCCCCGACACTGACAATTTTGCACAGTGTTTTCTTTCTTTTTTTTTTTTCATTTTACTTTTTATAGCTTATGGCTTGCAACTTTAATTCACCCCAATGATTCATGATAGGTCAAAAATAGTATTTAACTTTAAAGAATTATATTCAATTTATTTTTTGTTTTAAACTCTTCCAAAACACCCAAAATTTAAATGTAAAATGGGGGTACATATCTATCAGCAATTCATTTGAGAAAGTATTTTTAGGAAAAAGCATTGCAATTCCCGTCGCCTTACAATCCTTATCTAAAAAAAAAACTTCCTGTCCCTTCAAGTATAACTAAATTGGTTTTAAAGACCGTTTTGGATTTGAAAAGTGTTGTTAGACTTTCGGGTTTTAGGTAAGGTAAACAACCAAACTTTAAAAGTTTGAAATTTGGCACCAAAAATTCTTTCTAGCGTTTACAATTCTTTTATCGCAATCTAACGGATAACCTTAAAAACGGTACAACTTTACTTCACATATCTCATTTTTGGGGGCCAAAATACAAGGATGTTTTTGCTGAAAAATAAAATGACGTCCATTTTCTTTCACTCTTTTATTTCCCATTTGCGAAGCAGGGTGAAATGATGTTAATTTTATCTATCCCCAAAATACCTGTCGGGTTTGTATAAACAAAATTTATTTCCCCCATTTGCACTGGAAACGGGAAAGCTTAAAAAAAGGTGAAGTCTCCTGGTCGGACTAAAATTTAGTATCAATACAAAAACCCTATTATTTTTCCCAAACACCTCATTGAATTGTTTTTAAAATAATGTGCGTTCTCTTCACTAAATGGTGTGGGAAAGGTAAAGTTTGCGGAACATAAGGAAACCCTTCCTTAACTAAACAACAATCTTTTCAGGTGTCTAATGTAGGGGATTACGCCCCTTGACCCTTTAGTATAGCATTTTGGGGGTTTAAATTCATCTCGATACTGACTTTCATTAGGAATTAACGCCACTGCTTTTCCACATCACTCTTAAAATAAAAAAGTTAAGAGTATGCGAATTTTTCATCGTTTCTTGAATGCTTATTACCCATCCAAACTATCCTTCATTAACTTTCATTATGTTCGACTTTCCCAATAGAAATATTCAATGCATAAATTTGGGAGACTGTACAATACTCTTTTTGCTAAACAAACCTTTGTAAGTTCCTGATCTTTTTCTTTTACCCTCTTAATTTGCTCATTAAATAGTCGGCACACCTCGTCTGGGGCCCCAAAACAACATTTTGCCCCTTCACCAATAAAATTAATCAATCCGCGCTTACTTCTGAATTAGATTTTTTTTCCAAAAATTGTCAAACTAGACCTTTATCATCTTATCTTCATCAAGGTTGCTTGATAGTTGAAGCAAACTGATTACTGAAGCCCCAGCGTAATCCGAAACCAGGGGATCCTTAATATTTAAGAGAAATATCGTTTAAAACAGCTAGAAATTTTTTTAATTAAAAATCTCAGATCTACTACGTGAAAAGGCCCCACTGGTCGTAAAAAAATTAACATGCCCCCAAGTTTTCGAATGTATTCCCGGATGGGGTCGTACTTTGTTACCCTGTGGGGCTTTCGTCTCCTCCTTTTGGCCCACGAGTAACCGGTTGACAAACGAACAATAGTGCGCCCCCCAAAAAGGGAATCCTTGTTAGGGTTTTTTATTGTACTTTTTTAAAACTCACAAATGTTTTTCGGTCAGAATGGATTTTAAAAAACCGCTCCCTTTTTTAAGTGAAATTTAAACGGGCCTACCTTAGAAAAAACCCTATAAGGTCCTATAAAAGGGGTGCACTGTTTCCTAGACCGACCCTCTTGCCGCCCCGGTCGTAAAAAAATTTCTTATCCCCAAACCCTCGATTAAAACTTTACTACTCTTATCAAATTCCTTCGTTTCCTCTTTAATAAAAAAATGCTCTCTAGCAACTGCTGTAAAAGATTGCAGTCTCTTTTTCATTCCATTGCATAGTCGTCGTAAGTGTACTGTGGCTGGGTAGGAGTTTAATAAATTTGGCAATTTAGTTTTCCCCCGTTCCAACTGTAGGGGAATAGCTAGTGCTCGTGTGGGTGGGGGTATTATAAGAAAACATAGCATGGGGAAAACCCCCTCGTCCCGCTCCTCTGCTTTGTCAATAAAATTCTTAGATTTTCACCCAAGTTCGGGGGCTGCTTTAAAGGGGCTCCGTTGATTGAGGCTGTACCCTGAGTTTTTTATTTTTTTTATTTGCAAAATTTGCACATTTTTTAAATATTTCCCTTTAGAAATTAGCCCTAGTCCGTGAGAATTTGGTGGGAAATTCCGATTTAAGGCACGATTTTATTTACAAACTCTTTGGGGGTATTTTTTTCCTTTTCCTTTACTATCGGTTTGCCTCGGGTATTTAGTTAAGTGATCTTGAAACGTTTATGTACTTTTTCCCAAAAATAGTTCCCCCGTAAAGGGCCCCAAAGTTAAAGAAATTTTCCCCCAACCCCGGGTGTGGTGTACAGTTATTTCCATGGGCATATGGACCTGGGTTTTAATAGTTTATTCGCTGAATGTACCACTTTTTATTTATGTACCCCTTTACGTCTTCTCATACCCGGCAATGGTACCTTTCTTTTACCCTATTCAACATCCTATTACACCTGATCCCCCCCCTAGGGGGGGGGGTTTATCATAAAATTCCTTAGAATTATTAGCCTCTCTGCAACTTGGGCTCAATTTTTTCATCTCCTTCGTCCTACAAAAAAAAACATTTATGCCGTTTGTTTAAAAAAAAACCGAAACTAACTCGCACTTGTGGCCATTCTATGTTATCTTTCCTCGAAATTCCCGAAATACCCAAAGTTGACAACATTGCCCTCGTACCAACTCTTTCAAAAATTATTGTTCCCTAAACGTTCGTACTTGTGAGTCTAAAACCCTTTCTCTTTTATTACCACATATAACTTTTCTACCCCATCATCCCCCTAGTTATACTGGGAAATAGGTTTCTCGGGTTGTCTGAATCAAAAACCCCTTTTTTCACGCCCCTCTGCGTAAAAAAATATCTACTGCATATGCCCTTTGGGGAATCTCTGTCAAAATCTATGCACCCCTTGATTTATCTTAACATGCATAGTCTCAATATACTTCTGATATTTTTTCATAACTGAATTTATCGGTATCATTACGCAAATTGGGTCAATGTCGCGTTCGTGTTTAAAAGTCCCGCCTTGTGATCACTTTGTATCATACTCTTTAATTTTAAATCTCCACCTCATGAGTCTCGATCCCGGGTCTTTTATGTTGAAAATCCACGTTAGGGGTTTGTGATCTTTTACGATCTGAAAACATCGTCCATCAGATATGGTAAAAAATTTTGCTCCCCAAAATCGCGAGTAATTCTTTCCAGTCGTCTATATTACTTTCCCCCTTGTTTCAAAGGTTCGACTGGCATAAGCTATTGGAAATCTTGACCAATTGGCCCCGTGAGATTTCTGCCCCTAAACTAAATTCTACGTGGGGTAGTAGGTTAAATTTCCCTCTCTAAAAATCGGGTATGTAAATAGGTGCTGTAGTTAGAAAACTCTTTAATTTCTCGAAAGTTTCCTGCTGTAAACAACCCCTTTAAATTCTTTTTCTTTCTTTAACAATGCTTTTAAAGGGGTTTTAAAAAGCTTGCGAAATCTCTGATGTTTTACTAATATGAGGCTAGACCGATGAAGGTTTTAAAATATCTCGTTCACATTTGGGAAATGGGAAAGTTTACTATGCTTCAATTTTTTTAGGATCGGTTTGATACCCTTATCGGTCACACATGCCCAAAAATAGAACTTCCTTACGAAAAAAATTCACACTTGCCCCTATGTGAAATTTTAAGATTGTATAGTCAAAACCTTTTTAAAAAAATATCTCTGAGTTTTGTTTTGGTGCTTTTGCAGTGTGGTTGCATGACAACGATATCGTCCAATATAAACATAATACCCTCAGACCCTTTAATACTGTATTCATTAACCGCGGAACGTGCAGGGACCCAAAGGCCCTTTGGGCTCCGGTATACTCGACTTGGACGCCCTGTACTAAACGAAGTCTTGCACTGTCATCTGGGTGCAAGGGAATTTGATAAAAACCCACTAGCCATGTTAAAACACTGAAATACTTTGGTTCCCTAATTGTCTGAATTTCTGAGATTTTTGGTAGGGGGAAAGCATCACCTACGTTACTCTTTTAATTTCCTAAAAATAAATTACTCCTCCATTTTTTTTTACCTGAGGCTCAGTTTTTTAGGATTACAAGAAGGGGTGCTTCCGGACTTTTATTTTTAGCCTTTTCCTTCTTTAAAACATTTTTTCTACCTGTTCTTTCACCTTTTGTTTATGTTTATGTGGTAAACGAAGGGCCCCTAACTTTAATTGGACCTGTTCGCTTATGGTTATTCGTGTTTACTGCATGGGCCCCGTTAACCGTCACCGGGAAAGAAGAAAAATCATTTATTCCTGCATACTTCTAATGGGGTATCGCGTTCCTCGAATTTAAATGTTCTGTTCTCAAGGATTTTTTCTGTTTTTTCCTAATTTTTTCGTCGTTTGGCTGACTTTAAACCCTGTGCACTGAAAACTCCTCTAAAGTGACCTCTGGCACTTCTATTGTAATATCTTCAATTAAATTCATTATGGGGACAAACAAATTCCTTTTTCTGATCGCGTCACACATGCCCATAAATACCCCATCTCGTATCTCGTTGGCTTCACTGTAACCTGTCCCCCTGAATTATTCAAAGCATTTATAATTTTCTTTTTCACTGCGACAGGTATAGTATGTGCTTGTTGATGGGAAAACCCCCAAAAATTCCCTTTTAAAAAACTCACACATAAATCTGCATATTTTATTTTTACGTATCTTGTTTAAAAAAGTCCCTCCCTAAAGCCCGTCTTTTCTAAAGGGAATTTTTGCCCCATAGGGAAAAAGGTGAATTATCTTTCATCGTCTTTAAAATTTAATTTTTCGCATATGCCACCCCAAAGGTTCAACAGTTTTATCCATTCCCTTTTAAATTTTGATGCTCGTCTTCAAAGATCTGTGCGTTTTCTCAAAATTTATGTTTTTAAATTTAAACTGCTTCTGCGCCGGGGGGCAAAAAGTTTTACCTCCCGGTAAAGGCAACCCAAAATTTTTACGCGGACCTGAAAAACTTGAGCTTTCGCCCTAACGTGCGCCGACTTGGGGTCCCCCCCCCGGGGTTGCGCCCCCCGTGGCCCCTTTCCGTTTCCCGTTTTCGGGCCTTTCCCTTTGACCTTCTCCATAAACATACGTTTCCGACAATCCGGATCATGTCCGGACTTCTTACAGTAGTTGCAATTACCGGGTCACGTGACCTCTTTTTTAAACAAAAAATCGAAGCCTCGCGGGTGCGTCCACCGAACGAGGTTTTTTTTAGAAAAACAATTGGAGCTTACTCCCCCATACCCCCGCAATTAAAACGTTTCCCTTATGGTTCCCATTTTTAGTTCCAAAAAAACTTCGACTTGCCTGGTCACTCTGGTGTGCGCTTCCCTAATCCGGGGCGCTCGGCACCCTCGAATTGTTTTTTTATTTTTCGTTTTTTACCATCTTTTTGGGGGGTTTTGCTGCAACCTTTGGGAAAAAATTTTTTAAAGCTTGCGTTCGAAAAAAGATTTTGAATGGCGGTGCGGCCCCCGCCCCGGGGTTCTCGATAGACGGGGGTAAATTAAGGGTCCTAGAACCCTTTTCGATTCTCTGGGGTATGACCTAACATCCTCCCCTGCTTTCTGAGGGCTCTCGTCAGCTCTAGCTGTAGGTGGGGGATGGTTCGTTTTTCTTGAAAAACCCCTCGAGCTGTAGTTTTAAAATAATTCCACGTGTCTAATGTCCTAAACCGAATAACTTAAAGGGCTTTACCTGTTATTTTTTTTTTTATGATGTCGCAAAAAAGTTTTATAGTCTTCCCCCGACTTTACTCAAAGCTGTACAGCTACTTATGAATTTCTGAAAGTCCCCGCTTTCCATGTTGACGGAATAGCTTAACCGCAGTAAAAACTAAGAGTAGGGGGCGCCATTTTTTTTTTTTTTTTTTAGAGCTATCGAATTAAAACCCCCGGGCTATCATATGATCGGATTGGGGCAAAAAGGAAAAAGGGACATTAGGACTCCCCAATGACTCTTCGGACGAACTGCTCTTTGAATAAAAATGCTACTGCCGACGATCTTGCTCTGCTCACTGGTCCTCTTTTTCGTCACCTCCGCCCAACGGTTCTCCTGCGCCCCCTTGAACCCCGGCTCGAACCCCGGTTTGGTCCCAACCACCTCCGAATACGAATTAGTAGTTCTCGTAGTTTTTGTTTTGTTTATTTTAATTTTTTTTTTTTACTTAATTTTTAAAAATTTTTGTCACTCGCAGAACTTTTTATAGTGGGAATTTCGCAATTTTAGTGAATTTTATTAAAAATGTCTGTTATAATTCAAAAATTTTTTCTATATTCCCAAAAAGTTTTGGCTTCAATTTCTGAGTTCTGCTAATTTTAATACGAAAATTATTTTCTCGTATTGGTCGATTAAAATGTTTTGGTTTGCGATTTATTAATTTTTCGGTTCGGTTTGGGAAATTAAAATTTTTGTTTCATTTATATTTTTGGGAAATTTTAATTTTTCGAAATATTCACCAGATTTTTATGCGCAAAAAAATGTCAGTTTTTGGAAAAACATCGTTTTTCGGAACGCTTGCCGTACTCTTCACAAAACTCGCAAAATCGTAATCATAAAAATTCGTACTTCAAAAAACCGGAACTTCTCAAATTCGTAATTTCTAAATTCGAAACTTCTCAAAACTCGAAATTTTCTTTAAAAACTCGAACTTTAAAATTCGTTACGCCCAAAAATGGGAATTTCGCAATTCGAAACTTCTCAAAATTGTAACTTCTAAAAACTGGGAAACTTTTTCTCAAAACTGGGGAATTTCTAAAATTCAAAACTTCTCAAAATTCGAACTTCTAAAACTCGGAAACTTCTTCTCAAACTCGGAACTTGTCACTTTTTTTACTAATGCTCTTAATTTAGAAAAATTGCCCGAAAAAAGGATCTAAGAGATGCTTTGCTGCCACCCCCAATTTTGTTTGAATACTATTGCACTTATATAATTGTTCTCCGCGCCCTGTCTGCCTGATGATTGGGGCTAGTTTCACGGGGAAACCCCTGAAGGTGGGTGGGGGACTTTTGACCAAGAGTCGCGAATTTTAACACATCACCTTTTTGGATCCCCGCTGCCCCCAAAATTTTTTTGTTTAATCGTCGCCGTTTTAAAATTAATATTTAGATTAGGGTTTTATCAGGGAATAACGGGAAAATCAAAAACGCAGGGTAATGCTAAGTAAGTTAATTAAATTTAAAGCACAGTGGATACAATGGTTAACAAACGAATTGTAGAGAGGAAAATCTCTCTAAGAACGGGTTCTCTAGTAAGAGCCTCGAGCCTACCTTCAATGCCTTTTTGGTAGCCGGGAAATTGGTCGGTTGTTTTTATTTGGTGTGAAAAAAATATTTTGGGTTATTGGACAGGGGTGGATCTTTGCTTAAATAAAAAGGGGTATTAGGGAACACTTGGTAATACAAAAATGTTTAAAAACGGGTACTTTAAAAAAATAAAACCATAGCGCATTGTATACCTTAAGGGTTTTGTAATAACCCCTTCCCTACAGGGAGTCCTAGGATAACAAAGTTAAAAACTCACAACACTCGATCGAAAGTAATGTAAAGTGCTACACGTTGGGCTTAAACAGCTAGGTACTACGTTTGTAATAACATAAATTATAGTGCATCCCTGCTTACCTTAAGAGGGGTTTTTTAATAATCTGTCTTTTCAGAAGTCTAGATAAAACAGAGCTAAAAGCATCACAAACTCCAATCGAATGCAGATGCTAAGTACCAAAACGTGTGGGCACAGTGTGGGGTTACAACCGGTATAAAATAACACAAATTTACGAGAAACACAAAATATGGTTACACATTTCGGGAAAACAAAGCAAAAAAAAAAATTCCGGGTATAAAAAAAACACGTTTTTACGAGATACGCAAAAATATTGTTTCACATTTCGGGGAAAAAAAAGCCAAAAAAAAGATTAAAGGGTAAAATAACACGTAATTTAGAAAACGCAATAATATCGTTTCACATTTCGGTAAAAATAAGTACATAAAGAATTACCGGGTATAAAATAACACGAATTTTTACGAGAACAGCAAAATATGTTGCAATTTCGGTAAAAAAAAGCACCAATATTACCGGGAAAAAAAAAACAGGGAAATTTTAAAAAACAGCAAAAATTTTTTGCTGGTTCACTGAATTCGTCTCCCAAACCCGTTAAAATTAAAGAAAATAATTTAGGTTGTTGGATTATTTCATAATTTTAAAATTTTTTCAAAAGTTTAGATTTGAGTTTGATTTATTTAGCAATGATTTATAACTTTTGAACCCAAATTCTTGTCCACACGAATAAAAGTTTTTTTTTTCATTACCATTTGTAAGTGTAGTTTTTATTTTTTGTATTAGCTACAGCGGTACAAATGTAAGTGTTTTTGTACCAAAAGTATTCTTCGTCGTTTTCCACGACTTTGGGGTCGAAAATCTGGGCCTCCCCCCAACTATTTCGTATTTCCAATATTCCCGTGGTCAAATTTCTTGGGGGGGGGGGGGGGGAATAGACCTCTTTGAAGCTGAGGGGTTTTTTCTTGTTTTATTTTTTTTTTTATTTTTTATTAATATTTTTTTTTTTTAAATTCAAAAATTTAATAAAGTTGTTTAAAAAATTAAGCAGTGCTTGTGTTTCATTTTTTGGAAAAGAAAAATTTTAGAAAAAACTGACTATGCTTTACAAATATTTTTTTAAAATATTTTAATAATTATTTATATATTAGGCCCCATATATTTAATAACATTGGGATATTTTTTGTCGTTTTTTTTATCTAGACACTAGGGAAAAAAACACATTTCAAACTCAAGGAACATTTGAAAACGTTATTAAATTTTGCAATTATAAAAAAAATATTTCGCTAATAAAATTTTTTCATCACAATGATTTGAAAAGGTCGATGGCGGTAAAAAAACCCATGTTCACTCCCAAGCTTGCTGCCTGTTTACGTCTAGCGTTTTAAAAAAAGGGGGAAAGGGAAAAATGCACACCGAGGCTTTTTTACAAAGAAATTCATTAAATTCTGTGAGTGCTTTTTGAGCGGCGTACGAGCGTCTCCCCTTGACTTTTATGGGGTCGAATGCTGTTTTTTTTTTTTTTTTTTTTTTTTTGTTACTGCTTTTATACAGGTCCCCCGTTTCTCTGATCGACCTGAAATTTTTTTCATATGTACATACCCCCTAGGGGGGGTTCGTATAGTTTTTTTACAAAATCCTCGTTATTAAAAAATAAAAATAAAAAAAAAATAAAAAAGTTCCGATCGTTTGAAAAAATTGGGGAGGGTCAATAAGTTAAAAATTTTCTCCTTTTTCCAAAATTTTTAGCTAAATCGACTTATTTGGGAAACATAATTGAAAAATGAAGTTTAAAAAGAGGGGCAGTGAATACAAAAACAACCTTAGAAGGGATGACTGAATTAGTAAATGCAAAGATGTTGGATAGTATATAGTGTACAATGTCAATATCCAGTTAGGCCAACTGTGTGGTGGGCCCCTTTTTGAATTCTACTCGGGGCATGTTGCACTACCGGGGCTCGCTCAACAACGCGTCCAACTGGCGTTTTTTCCCATAATTAGTATGGGAATGAGGAAACCGATAAAATACACAAAGTTATATTCAGAGAATTTTGCTACTTAGTGGAGGCGGAATGAAAGAATATCGAATGAAAATCCAAGGTTCGTCCTACCCGTTCACGGGGGCAAACCCATCACGACAATAACAAATAACAATTAAAAATTGCTTTCCCTTTTTGATAACCCGACACTACGGATTTGCGACAGGTTTTCTTTCTTTCTAGACAATGCTTTTTTTTTCTTTCCCTAACGATAATCCTGTTTCCCCCGGTACAAACACTAACTTACGACACAACAAAAAATCGACAAAAAATGGTTCATCACCCTGTTTCCCAAACCCCCACCACCCGCTTTCCCCCCGACCCCTTCCCCCCACCGCCATAAAAACCCAAACCCCAAACCCCGGCAAACCCCCGCCCGGCCTGCTGTCATAAAACATTGCCTCGAAAAAATTTGAAATTACTACGTTTTTGATGCTAGCGTTACCTATCAGCTGAACGCTGAAGTTCTTAGTGCTAAATTTTGCAACGCGTAACGATGTAAACCCATACGAGTACTTCTAGAACCATCAGATTTTTTCAGATACGTATTTAATTGTTTCTAGGTCAGTAGTTTTTTATTTTTTTTTTTTCCCGGTGAAAATTTACATGTTTTCCCTTTTTCTGTTTTATGCCAAATTTACATTTTTTTTCCCCGGCTTAGAAAAATTATTTATATTTTGGTTAAGCACTAATCTAGATGACATTTTTTTTGTGTACCCGTTTTTTTTCACAAAAAAGAGCGATTATTTTTGAAAAAACTAGTTATGACTGACCCCCCTCGACCCCTCAGCCAGAGCTCCCGCATGCGGCTCTTAAGATATTGCTGAGGCTGGACAAGTTGGCTGGACGGCTGGACGATTTTGACGTAATCCTGGTTTTTTTTGGGTAATGGTTTTTAACACTTTTTTTCAAAATTTTCCCCCCTATTGGTAATAAAGAATAAATCTATTTATCCCGTGGCCTAGCCAAGCGTATTTCTAAAATTTCCCATTCCATTGATTTTAAATTAAAATTTTGTGAAATCCCGAAATTTTCTCCTTTTGGTCAAATTTTTGGGGAATTTATTCCAAATAAACAGTTTTTTGGGATATTGTCATTTAAGGGGGCCCCCTCCAAAAAATGTAAAATTCAGTAAATAGAAAAAAAGCTTAAGTCCCGCCGCGTTGTTGGTGAGCGTAATTTGGTGCATAGAGCTGCATGTGTTTCGTTGTTCTCTGAAAAAATCATTACTAAATTTAAAATTTTTAAAATTAAATTTATTAAAAAAAAAAATTAACTTAAATTTTAATTTTTTTGATTAAAAAAGTAATTTTTTAAAAAAAAGGGAAAAAATTTTAATATTGAAATTTTCATAAGAAATAAATTTTTCGATTGCAACAAATTTTCAGAATATATTAATTCATAAAAATTAGGTTTTGTGAAAAAAACATTTTAAAAGGAAAAAGCAGTAGGCCCAGGTGTTTTAAGTCAAAGAAATTTTTTTTAAAAGAAAAAAAAAAGTAAAATTTTGATTTTCGAGAAATGCTATTTTTTTATTGAGCTCAAATTTCACACGAATACCTAAATTCATAAAAATTAAGGGTTTTGTGAAAAAATATTTAAAGCGGATAAAGCGGTGTTTAAGCGAAAAATTAAAAAAAATCGAAAAAAAAAGGGAAAATTTTCGATTTTGATGAGAAATAATTTTCCGATTTCGCTCAAAAAATGGCTTCTAAGTTTTGAGATTTCGAAGGCCTCCATAAAATTTCTCGTTATTGGAAAATGTTTTTGCCGGAAAACGTGTTAAAAAACCCCAAAAAAAACAAAAAAAAAAGAAAAAAAAAATTTCCGGTTTTTTTCTCCCGGTAGTGAAATGGAATCTTCGCTTCGCTCGCTACGCTCATCCAAAAAAATTTTTATTAGACAAACATTAATAAACTCTCCCTGAGTTCCGGGGGTCGGAAACACAATTATTTTTGAACAAAGGGCCCCTAAAACATCCCTTTAGGGCTACATACTTTGCCCAGGGGTGACACGGGCTACCCAAACACTCCACCTACTAAAACCTTTAACGTCGTATTTTAAAAATAGGCCTACAACTGTCAATGGAAAAAGTACTTTTGTTTAAAATAGCACGTTAAAGTTTTTTTAAAGGTTTTTTGGTGTCCGTGGGGAAGTCAATTTTAGCTGCACGGCGACGACTGCTCTTCGTAGGCCACGCTTCCAATGGACTGTATCCCTGAGTAACGTTAAAAGTGTGAGTCAAATTTACTGTAGAGTCATATTAAATCCCCGAATTTTAATTATTTATTGCAAACGAAATAAGTAAACTAGGGAAACTTTGCAAACGCTTTTTTTAGGCGCGTTGTTGGGGTGGGGATGTTTTTTTTTTAAAAAAAAAAAGCGTAAAAATTTCGATTTTCAGAGAAAATTATTTTTTAAAATTTCGTTTTAAAATTTTACACGAATATATATATTCGTAAATTAAGGTTCGTGAAAATATTTACAATCAAAAAATAAAGTACTGTGTTATAAGTCAAAAAAATTTTTTTTTAAAACCCAAAAATATCGTAAAAATTTCAATTTTAATGAGAAAAAATTTTTTGATTGCGCTCAAAAAAAGTGGAGTTCTAAGTTCAGAAATTTAAAGGGCTCCCGAAAAATTTTTTACGCAATTGGGGTACGGTTTAGCCGAAAACGGGTTTTAAAAAAACAACAAAAAAACAACAAAAAATAAAAAAAACAAAAAAAAATCGTAAAATTTCGATTTTCATGAGAAATATCTTTCGATTTTCGCTCAAAAAAAATGGCAGTTCTAAATCCAGAGATTCTGAAAGGGCCCCCAGAAAATTTCATCGAAATTGGAGTACCGGTTTAGCTGGAATCTGTTAAAAAAACCCACAAAATACAAACAGAAAAAAACAAGAAAAACAAAAAAAAACGAAAATTGCAAATTTTTACGAGAAAATAATTTTTCAATCGATTTTTTGCACTTTGGGATTCTAAGTTCAGGATTTTAAAGGTCCCGAAATTCATCGCAATTGGAGTATTGGTTTAGCCGGAATCGTGTTAACAAACAGACAAAAATACGAAAAGAAAAAAAAACATTCTGGATTTTTTTCTCCATTGTAGTGAAATGGAATCTTCGCTACGCTCATCCAAAAAAACGACGATGGGGGGAACCAATTAACAAAAAATTGAGGGGGGTCCCGTTAATGAACAAGTACCGATTTTTTTAACTCAAATTTGCATACTGGATATCAACGTTTAAATCAATGTGAATGCGTAGGTTTATTTGTTTTTATCCTAAAATAAAAGGTTTGGTTTGGGGAAACCCTTTTTTTTGGTTTTTTTTTTACGTTTTTTTGGGCTTGGGCCTTGTTCGCAATAATCTTTAAGGCTTAATTATTGCAAAACCCTTTGTGGAATAAATATAAATGTACTTTAAAAACTACATGCAAAATTTTGGGTTTTGAATTATTAATTTCCAACCCTTCAGCAGAAATCCCCTCAAAACCGAGTGCGCGCATTTGGTTGGGTCAAGCTCGGCTTTAACGTATTTCCTTTTTGATAATAGGCTATAATTAAAAGTTTTCCCAAAGTGTTATGTTTCATAAAAGTTTACATCAAGTATCAAATGACAAATAGGTAGGATGGGATTTTACCGGCAATTCAAATTTTGGTCAATTTACTGGTCAATTGACGGTCAATTGACGGTCAAATGTAAAAAATCATAAATTTTATTTATTAAAAAATTAGTATATTTTTTTTTAAATGTTGTGGTGAAAAAGCTTTTTTATTTAAAAAATTGTTTTAAAGCATATTAAAAATGGCATATCATCTCGTCATCATCATCGTCGATGCTGTCATCAGTCCCTTTCTCCGATTTAGCTTCACTTACCCAGAAACTATTTTAAATTTTATTTTTTCTTTATAATTTAAATAAACTACATAAAAATAAAATTAAAATAAAATATTACCTAATTAAAACATTTTTTATTGAAAAAGAAAGAAAGAAATGTTATCGTTTACATAAACAATTCAAATTCAAATATAAAAATTCAAATAATTTTAAGTTTTAAATGCAATATACACATGTTATCTTTAAGTCAATTGACTGGTCAATTGACCAAAAGTATTTGACCAGTCATTTGACCGGTCAATTGACCAGTCAATTGACCGGTCAATTGACATTGTGCAACCCTACAAATAGGTAGGGTAGTGTTGTTTTTATAATAATACAAACTTTTACAAACATGTAATAGGCTACAAATACTATCGAAGTTTGAAATAACAGTGACAAGGACCATACATTTCCCGTATTAAAAATCTAGACAAGAAAAAGATTAGGCTACACATCAGCAATTTTATTGGAAATAAACCCCTTCAATACATTTGATTGATCATATTTTAAGTATGTAATCACATCACAATCTTTCAACAACATCCGCGACATGTAACATCTGTGACACGTAACATCCGTAACACTATTTCTCAGAAATGTTTAAAGCTATTATAAAAATTGAAACTATACAACAGGTAGTAACGTTACACATATAAATCATTAGACTTTTCACTGTTAATACTGATTTTTATTTAAAAAATGTGATATTTTGACTCCTTTTCAGCAGTATATATCAAACAATACAACAACTAAAAACCACAACAAACAAGACAAAAAAACATTTCACAAAAAATTATAAATATGGCTTTGTAGGTATTAGTACCAAATTAATAACAAAAAAGTTTTTTATGAATAAAAAATAAAAAACCAGAACATTAAATTGACATGTTGGACAGTTGGTGTATGAAATTAAACTATTGATCTAGTGATGAAATTGATGGACAGAAACTCTTCCAAATGGCTGGATAATTAACACTCGGCACACTGATTGTATTGGCCACACACGAAATCAAACCAGCTTCCTTGATTTTCCGTGTTGTGGCGTTAGACTCATGTGCAAGGATTGAAGCGTCTTCCCAATTAATATGATGATGATTTTCATAAACATGTTCTGCGAGTTTTGAAGTATCAATCTTATGTTGTTTCACATTGTTCTTGTGTTCTTTTATTCTTACCATCAAAGGTCTCTTGGTTTCCCCAATGTATCTTGCATCACATTCACAAGGTATCGAATAAATAACACCCTTAGATGACTGAACCTCATCCCTTGGTTTAGTCTTGGTGAGTATGCTGCGCAACGTATTAGTAGACAAACTAAAATCAACTCTTATGCCATACGGAGCTAAAAGGCGTTTGATCTTTTCTGAAAGATTCGGATAGTATCCAATGCAGACCGTTTTATAAATCCTAGGTTTAACTACCTCAATATCTTTATTCATGTAAGATTTGATATCTTGTGGATAAATAGTCTTTTTAGCCAGTCATTTGAGTATCCGTTATTCTTCATAGCACCAAATATTTTTTCTAGTTCAATGTTTAGGCTTGTGGGAGTTGAACAGATTAGTTGTGCTTGTGCACGAGAAACCAAACATTTAACCATACCTTCTTTAACATGTGAAGGATGATTTGAATTAGCATTAAAATATTGATCGGTGTGTGTTGGTTTCCTATATACAGATGTAGAAAATGGATCTATATCTTTCTTGATGAATACATCTAAAAATGGTAGACCTCCATCCTTCTCCTCTTCAAACGTGAACTTCATCTTGGGATGGTAGGAATTAAGATCTGACAATAACTTATCTACCTTGTCTTGATCTTCACAATGAATACAGATTATGTCATCAACATATCGCAACCACAAATCTGGTTTCTTTAAACGATGACTGTGCGAGAACTTCTGTTTCAAGAGAATCCATGTATATATCAGCAAGTAAAGGTGACAAACAACTGCCCATAGCTAAACCGTCTAGTTGATGATAAACGACTTTGTCAAATTCAAAGTAGCAAGACGTGAGAATTTAAAATGCAAAAGATCCATTATTGCATCTACAAGTAGAGAAGTTCTAGAACAACATAAGATTGATACTTCAAAACTCGCAGAACATGTTTATGAAAATCATCATCATATTCATTGGGAAGACGCTTCAATCCTTGCACATGAGTCTAATGCCACAACACGGAAAATCAAGGAAGCTGGTTTGATTTCGTGTGTGGCCAATACAATCAGTGTGCCTAGTGTTAATTATCCAGCCATTTGGAAGAGTTTCTGTCCATCAATTTCATCACTAGATCAATAGTTTAATTTCATACACCAACTGTCCAACATGTCAATTTAATGTTCTGGTTTTTTATTTTTTATTCATAAATACTTTTTTGTTAATAAGTTGGTACTTTTACACAGCCATATATTATATACTTTTTTGTGAAATGTTTTTTTGTCTTGTTTGTTGTGGTTTTTTAGTGTTGTTGTATTGTTTGATAAAGACTGCTGAAAAGTAGTCGAAATATCACTGTATTTTTTAAATAAAAATCAGTATTAACTGTGAAAAGTCTAATGATTTATATGTTTAATGTTTAAAGCTATGAACACTTTAAAAATTTAATTAAATTTTAATTTCACTTTAAAAGGTTACAAGTACATTGTCAACATCACCATATAAAATATAAGATCCAAACCAAAAACAACCAAACCAAAAAAAAAAAAAAAAACTTATTTGCCTTTATTGTCATGGATGTTACATCACAAACATGATTATTGATTACATATATTCATTAATAAATGGTGTGATATACTAATTACATATAGACTTGAAATTCAAAGTTTAGATTCTTCACACATAACCTTAACTTATGAACACCAGGCTGCCAACTTTTTGTAAAAAATCATCTTCCACTTACACCAACAAAAGCTATAATTTCAATGGCAAATATAGACTAATAGTTATTTTACAAAAAAAAAAACTATTTTTGGTTTCATAAAATTACATGCATTATCTTTCTAATGGTAAAAACTTTTATTTTTTTTAATTTTTTGTACTTTTCCCCTTTTAAGCCGGAGTGGCTGTTCAGTGATATCTGACATTGTTCGAACCATCGGCCATGTGCAGTGAAGTGGCGATGAAGCGGGTGCGATCGGCGGGTTCAAGGTCACGCGTGTACTACACACTGAACTATTTTGCTAATATATCTACGTGGTGACTATTGATGTGAATTACCCAAATATTATTTGCAGGACACATAGAAATGGGTATCAAAAGACTCGTCTTGAAGTCAGGAACGAGAATAAAGACGTTTTAACCGCGGATAACGATTTAGGTCGTCAAGAGCGGGACCCAAGGGCACGTGCTCACTTTCACAGCATCAATGCTTAATGCTAAGATGCGATTTATTGTTTTCATATGGCCAGAAAATACATAATATAACTTAGGTCTATATTAGTGTTGACAGCCTACCTTTTCATTAACAACGGACAACTGATTTTCAGTGGGCACCGACGCATGAACATGCGCCAACGAAAGATCGGTACTATAAAATAAGAAAACGCGTCCGAACTAGTTAGACACGATTCACCCGAGGGAGACGCCAGAATCAACAAGATTAAATCGGATCAACTTAATAATGTATTGTGTATGTCATAAAATAAAATATGTTTTCATTTACATCCAGAGAGAAATCGTAGACCTATTTAGTAATTCGTACATTACGTCTAATTATATGGCCACAATTCTCGAGATGTCTGTCCTATGCACCGCCGTCTGGATATGGATGTAGGCCTATGTAATACTAATACAAATTAGTATCTTACATTTTACTTTTTTTTTACGATTTTACTTTTCTTGCACATATCATGATGAAAGATCGCTATCACTATCTTAAAATAGAAATAGTTAGTAGTTTAGAAATCATCATCATCATCATCATCATCATCATTTATTAGTATCCATCACATTACATTGCGTCAACCAATAATTTATCAATAACAGTTGAAGTTGTTGACTAAATATATACAAAGTTATTACAATTATTTATATTTTATTTATTATTTATTTATTATTTATTTAACGTCTATCCTATTCAGTTATAAAAACTTTAACTTTTTTTTTAATGATTTACAAAGGAGGACAACTAAATAAATCTAATTACATAGATGCAGAAACAACAATAAACTACATTTTCGTAAATATTTGAAATAGTAGCATTACAACAACAGCGCATTTAACACAAGAATTTTGGTAACAAATTTAATGATATTATATGCATTTAATGAATGAATCAAATATAAAAAAGGGTACATTGTACATTGTTTTAAAGCATAAAACACCATACATATTGCACCTCACCACCAGCAGACACATAAAACGGTAAAATTGGACAATTGTTGTTAACATATTAAAATTAATAACAATAATCTATATCAGGTACACACAATAATACTAAAACGTACATGCATACAATGTAGACTTCTTTGCACCTCTCAAATTGAAGTAATAATATATATACATACAAAACAAAATAGGTCTAAAACGAACCGTTGTGTCAATCCTATTTGCTTACACCATAAATCACGCAATCTCTGCGTTTGTTAAAACGAATTTAAATATGTATACAATAATACAATTAGTAATTTTTTATTTTTTATTTTACATCATCAGTTGTAGTGTCGATGCCCAGTTACATGTTCAATAAAAATGTCTGCTCCACCGGATAGTGTCGCTGACCATCAACTTTCTCATTAGGGTAGAGTACCTTTTTCCAATTCCAAGCATTTTCACAACCCGATCATTCCTAGTATCCCACGATCCTAGACTACCCAACCACTTCTTCAACCACAGTTTCAAACCCCTGGCATCTAAGCACTTCGGCATGTGGCGTATACTTCCTGATCTTGAAATCTCGAGCAGCTAACAAGGCGTCGTCGTGGTTCTCGGCGGGTACAGTAACGTCCACTATACAAGCTTTCTTTGTTATGATGTTCGTAATAACTAGATCAGGTCTTTCCCTCAGATTGCAATTTGGAATCTTCTGATTAACTCGGATTGTGTTTGCCTGATTCTTCGGAATAATGAATGAATGAAAATGTAATCGTTAATCTTAGTAGCCATTGGTCTATTTGTCTGTGTAAGAGCAATAAAGCGAATCCAAAACAAAAAACGTGCCAGTGCACTCCCGCACTGCCTCCTCTAGGAGACAACGCATCGTGACCTTGACTAGACTGTTGTGACGAGTTATTTAGCAGATGCAAAGAACAGGGAACAGCAGTCAGTGACTCTGTGTTAATTCGTTAACTATAAATGGCACAGTCTTCAGTCAGGCGCGAACCTACGGGGTGGCCCGACTAGGCCCGGGCCGCCCTGAAGTTCTCTGATTTTTTTCTGAATTTCTGTTTTTAGATTGATTGTGATTTTGATATGTACAAAATATACTTCTGCCTCCTTCATTAAATATTTTTTTCAGATCATCCTTGTGTTACATGAGTTCCCGATAGTACAACAGCTAAGCTAGAAAAAATACATTGTTTTTCAAGTACGTTGAAAGAACTTCTTTACTTGGAGCACCATTTTTGTTGTTTTTGTGATCGCAAATATGCAATTTTAAAAAATCATTGAATACGAGCATTTTGTCATACGCCATTAAAATATCCAGAATTTTTGTAGTGTCAAAAATAAACCTTCTAAAAAGCACAAATTGCCGGGGCAATTCTGGGGTGACCTCCCCCCCCAGGTCATTTCAGATTTTAAGTTGGTTTTTGATATTGACATAGGCCTAATGCAAAAATTTGCGTTTTGGTGAATTTCTTAAATCGGCTTCAACCTCATCCTAAAGGGAATGCGAAATATTTGTGGATGTGGGTCTGTTTTTATGGTAGGTAGGCCCCTATTCATACTCGAAATACTCTTGAACATATTTTTAATATTCGATTTGAGGTGTGAGCTAGGGACATGGTTCCGAGGTGCTAAGCATCTTAAAACAGGCCATCAAGTCTGCATTTTTAACAAAATAGAATGGTTTACTCAGCCTTTTAAGTACTGCTCACAGTTCACAGCACATAGGATTCAAATTCTGTTCTCTTGTCTTTTTAAGTTTGAAGCTAAGTATATATATTTTTTCAGGCCACCTGAATACGCAGGAAACCCCCCACGACTCGGGCTTGTCCCCGAGTCACCATATGGCGAGAGCATCAGTGGTGGAATGCAAAGGAAATCTTCCCCTACCTCCAGCATAGCTCCTAAAAGCAAGACTCCGCCAAAGGAATCTGGCAAGGGCTTTGCATGCACAGTTTGTGGCAAAGGGCTTGCACGGAAAGATAAACTCGTCATTCATATGCGAATTCATACAGGGGAGAAACCATACATTTGCGAGGTTTGTGTATAAAATATATGTTATTAAAATTGTATCAGCCTTATATGTTGCATGTGGCTATGTTCTTGTAATATGGTATGTCCTAGATCTAAGTTAATATGTTGATTCATCGACTAGTTTTTAACTTTTAGTTGATACTTTCTTGCACGTCTTTGCTAAAACGTAATTGCACATTACATATTTCTACCTACAATTATAGGTCTAACATTGGTTTCGAGGCAGCAATGTAAGCGGGCAATGTCTGAACTAGTTACGAACAGACTGTAAGCTTAAATAGCGCCATCAATGCCCCAGCTCATGTTTAATTTAAAACTAAATAGCCAATCACATCTCTTTGTACCTACAGAATGTGAAGTAGTCGATTTTCAAAATCATTCTGGAAAGAATGGAGTTTACACTACCATGCTCGGGTATCTGAGGCAATGCGTCTCTCACAGTCAGTGCATTCCGCAACACCCAAACATGTGGGCATTTATAGCGTGTCAATTCCTTTTCTTCCATATACCTACTCAGGGGCGGCTCTTGTATAGGTGCACAGGTGCACGTGCACCCCCAAATATTTGCGCAAACTAAATTCCAAATTCAAGGTTCGAAGCCAATCTCGTAATATTCCCAATAAATCGTTGGATTGTTTGTATGGATATTTTGGCTGGCCCAGAGCAAGGCATATTCGGCAAAAGTCATTCTGCAGTAAGTGCTGCCGCTGGGGGATGACACTCTGAGTGTGCACACATTTTTACGTGGTTTTAACACGGAAAGGCCGGCAGAACAAGTCTCAGGTTGTCTTTTGTTATACAACGTCTGGTATAGCTGGGTTTTGTGCACGTGCACAAGGGTCAAAACCGTTACTTCCATTCAAACGCCTTGGTATTGTACTCGCGCCATTCATTCATCCCCACACTCCGGCCGGTCACTGTCAGTAGCCAGTGAAAGTTGTTTGCGACAGGGTTGGTGAAGTGAGATCAACAGCAGTTTTCAAGTGAGCGAAAAGTGTTTATTACTATAATATGACTTCGTTAATTAGCAATCTAAAAATAAACAGTTTTTTAAAACGATACGATGTGATGTTTGTGGCACGTGTCGGAGGAGATGGAGAGACATTATTCGGGTATATAATATTTTAATCAAGCATATAACTAGGAAACGCTCAGTTGGACGCGTTGATAAGCAAGCACGTGCTATAACTAGACCCACATTGCACATTTTTTTAAATTTTTAAATTTGCGACGTTCGCTGTCCACAGGGCCATGTTTCCAATATTATTTTTTTGCCAAGGTATTTGGGTGAACCCGTGTGTAAACCTTTACTTTGTGGATAAAATTCACCGCCATCTAGAGGACCTTGACTCCTTGGGAAAACTATTTAAACTCTTTGGTGACAAATAATACACTGCATCCTCGAAAGTATTTTGATAACTTCTAGGTGGCAGTGCATTAGAAACTTCGCGCGTCTTTTCGTTGCCATGGCAACATTACTTTTGTTATAATGTAATTTCCATCTACACTACTTATCGGATCAAAATAAAATTAACATATTCGTGACCGGACGGACATTCTAAATGATTTGGCCATCTCAGATTTTGTCGCCGGTTAGTTTGAAAAAAAACTTTTGATTAACTTTAATGTAACTTTTTAACTTTTTGAACGATTTTGCCACAAAACTAATGGCATTCAATCGAGAACAAAGCTTGCGGATGGTCAAAATTTTAACTCGATCCGAGCCTCCGTTCGAACGTTATGGCTAGTAGGGCATTCTATTATTTTGCATCTACTTTACTTTAACATAAACACTAATCAATCAATCATCACACACATATATATTTATATATATCAATTATATACTATAGACACATTCTACTGTACATCATTGCTGTTTTTTGTGCCATTAGCAATTCTTATCACAATATCATGTCAATTATTGCTTTATATCCAATTTTGTCTTTATTCTATATGAATTCTTAATCTAGTAGGGCATATTTTGCATCTACTCTACTTTACCATAAACACTTATCAATCAATCAATCATCATATATATACTAGACACATTCTCCTGTACATCATTGCTGTTTTCTGTGCCATCAGCAATTATTATCACAATATCACATCAAAAATTGCTTTATATCCAACTTTTCTTTATTATATATGAGTTCTTAATCTATAGTAGCGCATGCTATTGTTTTGCATCTACTCTACTTTAACATAAACACTGTGTTTATCATTATTAATCAATTAATGAATCATCATATATATATATATCAATATTATCAATCATCATACATATCAATATCAATATCCATATCAATTATCAATTATGCTTTATATCCAACTATTCTTTCTTCTAACACTGTGTATATCATTATAATTACTATCACTTTTATTATTAATTATTAATTATAGACTATTCACTTTCTCTGCAAAGAGTTATACTTGTACACTGTACTAGTCTAAGTGAATAAAAATATCTATCAAACAAACAAACAAAAAAAAAAAACAGTGACTAATTTTTCCGGCAGAGTCAAATGGAAACGCTCGCTTCGCTCGCTTAATAATAATTTTTTGGATGGTTTTCTATTAACAATTACATTATAGGGGAGTTTTTCCCGACCAAAAACTTCGAAAAATATACTCTAAAGTCGTTTTCCGGGTACTTCAGACGATTAATGTCTGAAAAAAAATTTTGCCTCCGGCGGCTGGGGCTGCGCCCCAGACCCCTTTGTTTCCCGCAGAATGACTTCGAAATTATGTGCACCCCCACAATAATAACTCACGAACCGCCCATGTACCTACTATATTACAATATTCGCTCCACAGTAGGGATGACTTTGGATTCATGGAAACCGGTTCTCTCCCAATCCGGTTCCATTTTTAAAAACCGCTGCCTGTACAACATTGCTTGCACCGTCTATAGGCCGACCATACTACCCCAACTAAACATCAGAAAGTAACATGTTTTCCAAGAATCCATGAAAACTTGTCTTCCATACCTACCACAAAAATCGTGTGTAGCCTACCAGAAGATAATGCTCACATCAAAATAATTTTTATGTTGTGTTATCTTTAACGCGCCATAAATACGCGTCTAAGCCTAGCCTAGATGACAAGTGGCTCCACTTGTTGCACAATATTACCATCTCGAATTACCATATCTTAAAACATTAGGCCTATATTATATCGCTGAAACCAAGCGTTAATGTTTGTTTAATAGTTTTCAAAATTAAGTTGATCAAGAATAAACATTAATAATATAATTTTCTTTTTCTCAATTTCATTACCCTAATCGGGAAACACTCTTGTCGTAGGTGTAATTGATTCTATGGAAATCTATCCAGAACTTAAAAATTCCATCTCAGCGGGGTATCGAACCCCGGTCTCCCAATCGCTGGTCGGGTGCTTTACCCGTAAGCTACTGAGATAATTTTCTCGTGATCGTATGTGCATAATAATACATATGAAGTAGTTCCGCCATGTTGAAGTCATCGTTGTGTTGTCTGTCAAGTAGGTTAGACCAGGAGCTAGAACCTGTGGATTTTTTTTCGCACACCCCACTTAACATCTCAAATCTGACTTGACCACGTGTTAGTATGCACCTTATGAAATAGCCCCAGGTAGTTTGTCACTTCGAATTGTGGTATACGTTTTTTTTTAGAGGCCATTTTGTTTTTGGATGTGCGATCATTGAAACGCTTACTCATTACTATCTTCAAATGTACATAACTCGGGTCTCGTTTAATTGATTTTATTTCTTTTCATACCGATTTGTAGGTAACTGTATGCTTTCATTATTATATACAATCAATGTTTAATAATTATATGATTTCATTGTTAAAAAATGCACACACGGCAAAAATAGTGTAAATAATTTCACTAAAATGTGATTCGAGTAAACATTCGACATTTTTTTTGGACAGCTAGCGTGATGTTCTTATACTTGATTATGATTTATAAAATATATTTATGAACAAAACTGATAAAATATATGGATTTGTTTGTGTTTTAGAACATAAGCGTTGAAGGATGAGTTTTTTCAGTGGCTTGAGCACTATTTCACTATGTTTTTAATCCAACTTCATTTTGTCATTGTTAGCATACTATAATATTTTGAAAGTCATTTCAACCATCAATACAAGGTGAATGGTAAAATAGAATGATACCAACAATGTGGTTTAAAGATATTTTTCATAACAATCAATTTTACAGGATTTTCAGTTTTAAAAGTGGAAAAAGTGGAAAAGTGCGATTTCACGTGAAAAATATGCCAAATAAAATGCCAAAATATGACATGCCCAAGATGCCCGAGGTTTAACATTGGGCGTTACGGGCGTTGTGATGGCGGCGGTGTTTACGGAATGCTTTGGGCACGCCCAAGGCTGCAAGTTAGCATCATTCGGAACGTACCCTAAAGACGGCTTCTTTAATCAATGGGTTAGTGGAACTTTCCGCCTAGTTGTAGTTACACGCGGCGCTAGTTCTAGGATATAATCGATATAAGAGCGCATCCGAAATCCTTTCCGTTAAAAACGCGTACGTCGCGACCGGTACAGATAACGCTTCCCGGTTTGGTTGGTACGACCGCTGAAACACGTTGCGCGGAGTTGACGATAGGGTGCGTCGATCGGTAATGTAGTTTCCTGCATACTAGCGGGAATTTCAAATCGAATAGGCCTACTTCGGGAATTCGAATACTTCGGAAATTCGAATAGTTACTATTCGAGTTTCGAATCGAATACGAATAGTAAATTATTCTCGAATACTTCGAAAATTTCGAATATTCGCACACCCCTACTATATATCCATTATTGATTATCGATTGATAATATCGATTATCGTGTGCATCCAATATCCATAATAATAATATGTACCTACGTAAGAACCGGTTCCGAATTTTTTAACCCGGAGTCATTCCTACTCCAGAGCGCACATTCAAAGAAAATTTTGCAATTGGTCTCTAGGGTAGACTCCGTCTTGGAGAGACTACTTTTGACATGCTACTTTTATCTGTGTCAGAACCGTAGCAGACTACTTTATTTTAAGACCGTTGTTCGAGCTTGGCCCAACTTATTTTTCATTGCGTGTAGTATCGCAAGGGGTAAAGCGGGGCCCCCGGTGAGAGTTGCTCTCCCTCACTGCCAAAAGACACCCTCCCCTCACGCCAGCATGGCCGACTTGTCGCTGGCTCTGTGACTGTGTCTGGTCAAGGTTATAGTTCGCACTGTAACCCGAGCGATGCCATCCCGGAAGGGTGGCGCGGCGAGTCTGTTGTGATACAAACAAGTCTCACTCAACTAAGGAAGAGTAATGGAAATGTAACAATCGAATACTCGAGGTCATGAACCGCGTGATTCGTAAAATACACGGTGGTTATTACAATAAGACAGTGATTATTTACCAAACATTATTTTGGAGGCGTAATATAATAATAATTAAAACATTTGGTTTTTCAAAACTCTTTATCTTGTGTTGTGAGTGTGACACTGGGAATTATGAAACATGAACAAAAGTAGATTAGGGTTGCCAACTCTGAAAAGTTTTTTTTTAATAGCCATATGCCCATTAATATATTATTGTGATTTCTGTGGGTTGTATGAAAGGTATCTGGGGCAAAGTAACTACCAGAGACAAGCATTTCTTAAGCCTCATTATTAGATGCGACGTTATAATTAGCACGTTTTAGAGGTTCTTTGTAATAATTGTGTGTAAAGTAAATTTGCAATGAAATTGGCTTATACAAAAGGCCAAAATGTTGCTTAATATAATCGTAAATGTATCATTACATAATCGGTTTGCCCTAATAGTTAATTAGTCACTGTTTGCTAGCAATTTTGCATTAGCACAATGATACTTATAGAGATTTCTACCTTTATTCTTTGACTTTAAATTGGCATTAAACTAATTCACCTGATGATTGTATTTGGGACAATACAAATTTTATTATTATATTTGGAGTGTGATTTTTTAGGCGCAATGTCG
This sequence comes from Sweltsa coloradensis, assembly GCA_024449915.1. NCBI lineage: Eukaryota > Metazoa > Arthropoda > Insecta > Plecoptera > Chloroperlidae > Sweltsa > Sweltsa coloradensis. The sequence goes on along the minus strand of JAMZAV010013147.1, from coordinate 170 downwards.
TTAATTTCTTTTCACCAGTTCATTGTAGGCCTATAGCTTTTTCTACACGCATCTGCTTCAAATGTGGAACTATTGCATGAAGACTTAAAACATACATCTAAAGGTCATCTCCTTCATACTACTGCATCTGCTTAAATGTGAACTATTGCATGAAGACTTAAACAACAAAA
>JAMZAV010013146.1:0-16922 GCA_024449915.1 Sweltsa coloradensis | reverse complement strand
CAGAGTAGTACATGGTCTACAAGCCAAAATAGTTATGGTGTGGTAGGCTACTATAAAAAATATATATTCAGAGGTGAAACCTTGACTTTGCCCGAACCAGTGACTACTGTGGTGTTGCCAGACCTTAGTAGGCCGACCGTAGGCAACATAGGTAGGCAGTCACTGTGGTGTTGTCAGAATTTAGTAAACTAGCCTAGGCCTACATAGGTAGGCCTAAACTTTTGTATTACCTATTCTATCTAGGCCTAGGCCTACCGTTTTTTTTTTTTTAATTTTAATTTTTTCAAATGCTAAAAGTGAAGGGTTACTCAGTGATGTGATGTTTTTAATCCTTTTTTGTTGAAAAAACACCAGAAGAAACGTAACAGAGCAATTTTAAATCATTTTTAAACAGGCGCACACAAGGTTACATAATAAAATACAAAACAACCTACACTAACAACATATATCGATTCATTCATAAATTGCATTTAATATCCTTTTTATTTGTTATCAAATTTGTTGAATATTTAATGCATTGTTGTAATACAGTAATATTACTATTTCAAATATTTACTTAAATGTAGTTCATTGTTGTGTCTGCATCTATGTAATATTTAGTTGTCCTCCTTTGTAAATCAGTTTTTATAACTGAATAGGATAGACGTTAAATAAATAAATAAATAAAAATAAATAAATAACAAACAACCACTATCACTTCCACACGCAGCCATCTTCGAACTCAAATCCAGCCTAAACCAGTTCTATCAACTTGGTAGGCCTACTATGAATTCCAAAATGAAATTTGATGCACAATTGACTGGGGGGCATTGCCCCCCAACCCCCGGGAAAGGCTTTAGTTGCCATCCGCTGTTGCTCCAGCCGACTTACAACACACTCACTCACAATGTATAAACATCCAACTGTCCAACATAGCCTAATATGTCAATCAACACAAACCTTTTAAATGACCTAGGCCTAAAACATACCCAAATGAACGTGTGCTGACTTAAAACACTCCAGAAACCATCTAGGTAGGCTAACACCGCCTCAATCATTTAAATAGGACCCTGCCAAAGTAATTCCTGTCCGCTGAGCAGGGTGTTTTTGATTTAGGCCTAATCAAAATCATGATTTAAATCAAATGCAATTTTTCTTCATTTTGAGTAGGGCCTAATAGTTTAGGCAAAGTTTTCATAAAAAATATTTTTGATTTTCTGAAACGCTTGTGAAAGTAGGCCTATTTAATCCGCTCACCAACTTGACCAAATTTTGAAACACTGATATTGTTGATTTAAATTGATAAAAATCTGATTTATATTGAAAAAAAGCTGATTTATGGCCTAAATCATAAAGTTGCGCTGAGTGATTCTTCACAATTACCAAGAAATACAAAGTAAAGTACGGGTGGTTTTGGGGAGGCAGAACCCCAAACAACAGCGCCGCATTCAAAATTTTAGAAAAAAAGGTTTTTTAGAGTGCGTTTGTTGCGTTTAAAAAGGAGTGGGCTGAACGCATAGGCTAGGCTATCAAAATAATTGTAGTTTTTGTAAAGTGGATGCTAAAAAAAAACATAGAAAACAATTCAAACACTGACTAGACCTAGGCCTATACCGTACCTATATTAAAAATTCCGGGGGAGGGGGGCAAATTCCCCCTCCAGCTTCTCAGTAGACTCAAGATTGGCAATGAATCATCACATAGGCTACAAGCCAGCCACTCCGGCTTGTCACGGATGTTACATTTCACTCTTTATAGAGCTAAAAAATCTTTAAACTAACTAATTAATTGTAATGTTTTATACTGAAACAATTGTGTTTACACACTACCTACCATTAGGTGAAAAAGATTTTTAAATGAATTGTAATTTTTAGATATATTGAGTGAAATGTGGTGTCACGGATGTTACATGTTGGGAAGTGGATCCCGGATCAACATCAAAAGATAGAAAATTCAGGTCCCTGACCCAGACAGCTAGATTTCCATATACATGGAGCTTATCCATGAAAGATGAACTTTTATAATCACCCATTCATTGTTTTAAAAATAAATGATATTAATTGTTATGATTTTTTGTGTGCGTCACGGATGTTACAATGGTTTTTGTCACGGATGTTACACACACTTTGCCTTGCCAGTTTCCAACCATTTTCAATTTATATTACTATGTTATTTTTAGTTACAAATTCAAGCACCCCTTATCTATAGTATCTAAATTTTTTGGGTTCAAAATAAAATTGTAAAATAAAATAAATGCGATGTTAAGAGTAGTTGCTGAGGCTGGCGGGGAGACGAGTTTAGACTAGCTTTCCCTGTTTTTCCGGGTAAACGGTTTATAACACTGCTATCAAATTTCACACTAATGTTAAAACAAACAAAAATCTTTGCTATCCAGTATGCGTATTTTTAAATTAATTCATTGATTTTGAATTAAAATTTTGAAAAATCGCCGAAAATTTGCTCCATTTTGCTCAACTTTGGGAATTTATACAGATTTTTTTAACTCAAATTGCATACTGGATATCAACTTTTAAATCAATGTGAACGCGTAGGTTAATCTGTTTTTACCCCAAGATAAACGGTTGGTGGAATTTCCAGAATTGGAGTCCTTGTTGGATTGCTCATTTTTTCACGTTTGGACTTTGGAATTGCGGTTTATCAATAGGAATGTACCGGTACTTGCAGAAATCATCAACACCTTGAGTGCGCGCATTTGAGTTGGGCCAATCTCGGCTCTTAATCTTAACATATTCCTTTATTGTATAATATAATTATAGTTTTTCAATATGTTATGTTTTATAGCCTAAATGTTTATAAACTTACAAATAGGTAGGGTAGTGTTGTCATTATAATAATACAAACTTTACAAACATGTAATGGGCTACAAATACTATCGAAGTTTGAAATAACTTACAAGGGCCATACATTTCCCCTATTAAAAATCTAGACAAGAAAAAAATTAGGCTACACATCAACAATTTTATTTTTTTAAATAAAACCCCCTTTAATACAATTGATTGATCATACTTCAAGTGTGTAATCACATCACAATCTTTCAACAACATCCGTGACATGTAACATCCGTGACACTATTTCTCAGAAATATTTAAAGCTATGGACACTTAAAAATCGTTTAAGGTTAGTCTACAAGTAACATTGTCAACATCACCAACTTGTTAGCAAAATATAAGAACTATTATACACCAAAAAACAAATTTTTTGCCCTTTTTTGACACGGATGTTACATCACAAACATGATTACATATATTCATTAATAAATGGTGTGATATTAAATTCATAAAGACTCAAAAATTCACAGTTTAGATTCTTCACACATAACCTTAACTTATGAACTGCTTGAAATGGAGGTACCAGCTGATTCTTTAGAACAGCAGGCTGCCAACTTTTTGCTCCAAAATCATGTTCCATTTACACCAACAAAAGCTATAATTTCAATGGCAAATACAGGACTAATAGTTATTTTACAAAATAAAAACTATTTTTGGTTTCATAAAATTACATGCATTATCTTTCTAATGGCAAAAACATTTTTTTTTAAATTTAATTTTTTTTAGTTTTTTGTACTTTTCCCCTTTAAGCCGGAGTGGCTGAAGAACAAACTGATTTTCCAACAATTGACTAAGTATTTTAACAATCAATAGGCCTAAACATGTAGCCCCTAGAACTAAATTCTAGTTTTAATTAAGTCATAGTCATTAGTCAAATATAATAATTGTATTATTTACTACAGTTCAGAAATAAAAAAGTCCGCCCCCAACCGGGAATCTTTTTTATTTTTTTAATTTCTGAATTGTAGTAAACTAGGAAAACACTTAAGTCGCTTACACGCGTTGTTGAATGAGCGTAATTGGTGCATTGAGCTGCATGTGTTATGCGGATTTTCTGTTGTTCTGTGAAAAAATTATTACTAAGTTGAAGATTTTAAAAAAAATTAAATTAAATTAAATAAAAAATAAACTTATTTTTTTAATTTTTTTAAAAGGTTCTGTGAAAAAATTATTACAATAGGATAAAGCATGTAGGTGTAAGTAAAAAAATTGTTTAAAAAAAGAAAAAAAACACAAAATTTATATTTGCATGAAAAATAATTTTTCGATTGCGCTCAAATTTCCCACGGATAGGCCTATCTTAATTCATAAAATTAAGGTTCTGTGAAAAAAATTATTAAAATCGGATAAAGCATGTAGGTAGGTGTTATAAGTAAATAATATTTTCAAAAAATAAAAAAAAATGAGTAAAATTGCAATTTTCATGAGAAATAATTTTTTGATTGTGCTAAAAAAACGTGGCAGTTCTAAGTTCAGAGATTTCGAAGGCCTCCATAAAATTTCATTGCAAATGGAGTATCGGATTAGTCGGAACCCGTGCTGACAAACACACAAAAATACAGAAAAAAAGAAAAAAAAAACATTCCGGATTTTTTTCTCCAGTGTAGTGAAATGGAATCTTGGGCTTCGCTCGTTAAACGCTCATCCAATATCAATTACACCTACGGGAGTGTTCCCGACTAAACAAATCGAGAAATAATAATTGTAATTTTGATATTAATTTAGGCCTGTAAGATATTAATTATTTTGGCTGATTAATTATTATTATTAGGCCTATTATTTTTTATTTTGTTGCTGATTATTTTTGGGCCTCCTAGAGCCCGGGGACACCCCCCCCCCCTGCGACCGGGGTCCACGAGGTCCCCTAGTTACACCACTGTATTTTATGTTTGTTGAACTCATAAATTGACAACAATTTTTATAAAACCACGGCACTTCACTTGAACCCTAATCCCCTACCAAATTTCTCATTGGCCCACGAGATCCCAATACTGTTAGGCCTACATAGTAAACCTACCTAAGGCCTACCTAGTAGACTTAGCCCTACCTATCTTTGAAATGATTACAATAAAATGGGAAAAACGGCCCGTGCAAGATGGGGATTGCAAGGTGTAGGGCCTACTTAATCTCCCAGACAAAATTTGGGGATACCTTGCTTGTAGAGATACACCTTGGCCTACACTACACCCTTGGCCACCACATTTTAGAAATTTGACATTTCAAACAAAATTTGATAAAAATTGATTTTTTAGGCTTATTCAAAGAAAAAATAATTATCTGCCAATAACATTGCCAAAAATAACATATTTTTGGTTTACTAGGCTAGCCTAGGCCTATCTCTTGTAAGTTTGATTTGTGGTGGACTTTGCTATCAAAATTCATGTCAACAGCACCCAAAAAAATGCTGTTTAAAATTTCAGCATAGTACCACTGCGTGTTGAACACTCGCACACAAAAAGAGGTTGGCCTTTGAGTTCCTTAGACTCAGTTGCTTTACTCCCCCATGTAATCAGTAGAGTGATTGTGTTCCTTACGGTGCTGCCAAAAAACTGAACCCGTACGGCGTCCTTTATGTAGGGAAACTACTCCAAAACACGGGGTAGAGAATAAACTCTGCCTGAAGGCGTGCGCACATAATGGCGCAGGTTACATCTAAAGCTATTGAATTAAAGTGGCTACCGGTATAAATTTTTGGAGACAGTTTTGGGAAGTTGTGTTACCGGTAGGGGTCGAAATTAACGCTCGCCCGAGGCTAGTGAAACTTTGGTCGGGCTAGTAAAAATCTCATTTCGCTAGTCCGACAGGCGAGTACTTTTTCCAGAGTTCCCATTTGCTGTTCAAAAAATCTTAATATTTTGCGCCGATAACCTTAAAAAGCTCCCAATAGCTGTTGTGTGCTACCAAGTAGGGAAAATTGTTCGAAATATGTAAACAAAATAAAAAACCTTAATTTATCCTAATACTATAATTGTTTCTGGTCACTCCCTGGTTCCCCACACCCACATGTCAAACCCTGTGAATATTGTTATTTAAGAGGAGTTGCTGAGGCTGGCACGGACACGAGTTTAAATGCACAGCTTTGTGTTTTTTTCTCTTTCGGGTGAACGGTTTATAACACCGTTATCAAATTTCACACTAACTTAATAAAGAATAAATGAAGATATCCCAGTATGTGTTTCCTAAATTAATTAAATTGGTTTTGTATTAAAATTGGGTTAAAATCTCCGTTAATACTCCATTTTGGTCAACTTTGGGAATTTCTCAAGTGTAGGCCTACAGATTTTTTTTAAAAAATGCAAATTTGCATACTGGATATCAACGTTTAAATCAATGTGAACGCGCCGGTTAATTTTTTTTTTATCGTAAGATAAATGGTTTGGTGGGAATTTCCAAAATTGAGATATGTTTTGAAATCCCATCTTATCAAGTTTTGGACTTATATCTCGCAATTTTTTTTCAACCAATTGCGGATATCAATATAAAAGTTACTTTATTAACATCATGCAAAATGTGGTTAAGATATTACCAACTGTTCAGCAGAAATGATCAATTATTTGTGGCTCGTTGGTCTTTTTGTTAGCGTATCTGCTTCCAATGCAAAAAAGGTCCGGGGTTCGATTCCCGTAAAGTCAGAAGTTTTTTAACTTCTGTTTTGGACTTCAGTCATCAGTTTTTTGTCTTAGGAGTTTGTAAACGGTGACTTTGGAGCCGTCAATAAATTTCAGAGTTGGTCTGAATCGGCCTTGTTGATTCTGGCGTTGATTCGCGGGTGTTCGCACTGTCCATACCACTGATTGCTATATTTCCTATTAAAATATCGATCTTTGGTTGGTTTTTCGCTCACTCGTCGATTGCGTCGGGGCCTGCAGGGTTGGCTTGGCCGCTTTGTTTTAAAGTCCCCCACTGAAATCAGTTAAAAAACTGAGTAGGTAGACTCAAAATAAAATTTATTTATTAGGGGTAATGTGGGTAAGGGGGAACAAAGGGTACACGGGAACAGTGGCATTCCCTTGTTTCCGTTTGAAAGCAAATTATGAAAATTACTGTAACTGTTTAGCTGCATTGATGTTTATGGCCAGGCAATTACAATTACTTGCATTACTACTTATGTTCAGTATTTTTTAATTTTTTTTTGTCACCCTGTAAAAAAAATCATGCTATTGTTTTTACACTTTTTACTACTTTTTAATTATTTTACAGGGCCCCGATTCATGTACATTTTTTTCCCGGTATAAGCAGAGTTTGGTGGTATAAGTGCGGTATAACTCCGAATCCCAATTCATGAAGACTTATCCCGCCCCGCACGGGGATAAGAAAATTGTAAACAGATGGGGACATTTTAAATTTTGCGTCTATGTGTCAAACGAGAAAAGTTGTCATTACTCTCATAAAACAAATCAGAAACCGTCTCGGGCCTAGGCCCAGATGTAGAAAATTATTCATAAAACAACAGTGTAGGCCTAAAGTTCGATTAGGCTATAGGACTAGATACAATTAATACTAACATAACACCGTTTGACAAACCCTTGGCCTCTCCTAGGCAAACCCTAGGCCTGCACGACCTTGTTTTGACACACATACCGCACAAATAACTAGTTTTGATTACTAAAAGCCTTATGCAGATGAAACAATAGTATGATAGTCCTAGGCTATTCCAAATTTACGGCAATAATACGCCTTTTCTTTTCTTTTAATGATCTCACGCAATCTTCTGTCAGTAAATAAAAATGTGAAACAAAAGATGGTGCAAATTTTTTAGTGTTCTTTTGCAAATCTGCTGATTTACATGGCTGTGGAATGCAGTGGAAAAAACATTTGTTTTTACTTGTTGTTGGATTGAAAAATTTCTGATTGGATGAGAGTTTCTCAGACTTAACCAGGCCTTATCCTGCCATGGGCCTGCATTATACCGTCCTTATACCACCGATACCCGGGGTAAATGTACATGAATCGGGGCCCAGGCTAATGCAGTAAAAAACAAATTAAAAAAAGCATGCATAGAAAGTTACCTACTTCTTGTGTCAACATGATCATGATTTTTATTATTTTTTAAAAATTTATGCATATCATTAAATTTAATGATGTTCCTCATTACCCTAACAAGTTAAATTTTGATGTAAAGAGGGAACACACCCAAAGAGGGTTAATCAGGAACAACATAGGTAAAGAGGAAAAAAGCCATTTATCACTGGATTTAAAATCTGGGGGGGTAAATGGGAACAAACTACACACACATCGGCACACATTGGGATTGGCATTGGGGACATTGGCAGTTGGTCAATTCATTCTAGCTTGATTTAAATTGGGAAAAGAAAAAACACAAACTTTTCGATATGTGGCATCATACAAGACATCGTTGTTCCTGAATATCGTTATTGGGGACCAAGTCAGTGAACAATGATCATTGGCCTATCTAGGCTATGTTAGCAGTAGAGTGATATATCCATTATGACTATTCTGACATAATTGCAATCCTCCCATTTCCCGACATGGTGGGGGTAACGTCGCATCAAGTATAAGTTTGCCTTTAAAAATTGATGTGAAAGAGGCATAAATGCACTATTTCCATAGCATTATTCAGACATGTGGGCCTGATTCATGACTTCTGTCAACTTATTTTCTTTAAAGTAGGCTTCTAGTCATGTTTATATGCATTTCTACCTTTATCACACTTTTATGTTCCTTTTTACCTTAAGTTGGAAGTGTGGTCAAATTGACCTATTTTTTACAAAGACTCATCTAATATTATGTAAGCTGCTTACATAATGACCATAAAAATAAGTGAAAGCTAATATCAAAATGTTTTTTGTTTTCATTGTCATTAGTTTTAAAATATTGTTACCCCTGTTTCCAGGGTTTTTCCCAGATAAAGTATTTTTCATTGTTCAATTACCCGTAAAATTTCCATTTATTGTACATTTTATTTTTTGGGAAATTGCAAAGGAATTGTGGCGTCAAGCTCTATGTTCCTGATTACCCCAAATATTTTACAACACGCCCTATGGCTATAGCAAGGCTTGTTCCCCATTACCCCGGAGCTAGGGTAATGAGGAACAAAACTCGTATTTTTTTAAAATTACCTTGCTTATTCTGGATTTAAAAACAAAGTTTATAATTCCCACAGTACAAAGGATATACCCCCACAAACTTTTGCAAAAAATCTCAGTTGAAAAAAGTTAAAACCACAAAATTACAATTAATTACCAAAGTGAAAACATTCAAAAAGTGTTCCCCATTACCCACATCTCCCCTATTTATTTATTATAACACCTGAGTGCGCCATTTGAGTGTTGGTAAAAAACGTTCACGTATGATCGTTTATATCAATGACCTATTTGATTGCGTGCTAGTAAAAATGCTCTCGGTAGAGGACTATGTTGCCTTTACCCCGAAGGGCTAGTGGCAAAAAAAGTTACTTTTGACCCTTGGTTACCGGTACTTATTCTTAATTTATTCATATTGCATTGGCTATAGGCAAGCCTATCTGACTAGGAAAGCAGCTTGTGGCATTATTAATAGTAATATGCTAAAGCAAATTCTATTAGCAAATTCTAGCCTTATTCGCTTACCGTACCAGTTTTCTTTTCTTTTAAAATTTATTTGTAAAAGATACATTTGGCCTGTTAGGCCTACGAGGAGTGTCAGTAGAGTTTGGACTTTGGGGGGGGGGGGGGGGGGGGGGGCACAAATTTTTGCAATGGGAGAGGGGCTTTAGTGCCAGTGGCATACCCAGGAATTCATAAATGGGGGATTCAACCAATTAATTCATAGATGTACCAAAGGGCCCAAAAGGGAGCCCCTGGAGCCCCTTTTCTTGTTCAAGGTCATTTTGTTGAAATCCGTGCGTTTTAAAGTATCACAAATTCACAATGACCAATTATTTTTTTATCTACTAAAATGCTCTTATTATTCTAATTTCTCCTTCAAGGTCATTTAAAATTGATAAAAAGCCCAAAACTAATTGAAAATAGATTAAAAATGAGTACCTGGCAAATGCAGCCGAAAAACTAAATAAATAGTACTATAAAGTCTAAACCCAAAAAACTCCAATGCAAATACCAATATCAACATGGAAGTACCAATAACAAACCGTATAATGGAACTCACCAAAAATATTAGAGAAATCAAAAATATAATTCGTAAGTTGAAGAACAAAAAATCAGTAGGATATGACGGAATCTCCACCTCCTTAATAAAATACTTGTAAACGAACTTGCTAAACCACTAACACACTTAATCAACCACTCACTCAGAACAGGAAAATTTCCTCAGCCACTCAAAAAAGCTAGAATCATTCCAATTTACAAAAGGGGGGAAAAAAACAGACCCAGGAACTACAGACCCATTTGCCATACAACCAGCATTCTCTAAAATATATGAACAAGTAGTAGATTTAAAGGCTTAGAGAGTTCCTGGAAGCCAATAGTATCATGGCAACAGAACAAACATGGATTCCGCAAAGAGAATCGAAACAACGGCCATAGCAGACTTTTTAAATTTTTGTACTAAAAGAAAGAGATGAAAACAAGGTAGTAAGCTGTTTTATGGACCTAACCAAAGCCTTTGACTGCATTAACCACGACATTCTGATAAATAAACTAACAATTATGGCATTCAGGGAACTGCATTACAATGGATTAAAACATATCGCACAACAGAACACAATATGTAGAAAAAAAAAAAACAGGCTCAAGGAAAAAATAAAGCATACGTCTCGAAGGAAGTAAAAAATTCCACGTGGAGTAATGCAAGGATAAATTCTGGCCCCACTACTATTTAATATTTATATCAATTGCATAGCTAAAAAGTACACTGAAATTAATAACAAAATCGTACTATATGCAGATGATTCAAAAAATCCCTAGCAGATAGCAACATAAGAAAGTTAGAAATTGAGACTAATGTAGCAGTGAATGGAATACCCCAAAAACCTTGAAGACAATGAATTAATTCTTAATGCTGATAAAACTAATTACATGATCTTTGATAAAAAAATAGTATACCAGACACGATCAATGTAATAATAAATAAATCATTAATTGAACAAATCGAAAATGCTAAATTCCTAGGGCTTAATATAGATGACAAAACTTTTCTGGAAGACTCACACAGAAATACGGGCCAAAAAGTTTGGAACTGGGATTTATGTGCTCAAAACCATGAACCACTACTGCAATAGAACACTGTTATTAACAACATATTATTATGCCCTAATTGAATCCCATCTAATATGGTATTAAAAGTTTGGGGGGGAAAACGCATCACATACCATCACAAACAGAAATTAAGTTACAGAAGAGAGCAATAAGAGTTATGTAAGCTGAAACGTAGGGATTCATGTAGGAGATACTTCAAAGAATTAAATTCTTTAACACTCTATGGCCTATACATATACAATGTAATTATATATATTAACAACTATGGTCAGTACATAGCAGAAAGAAGAAAACATAGTACACAAATACAATACACGTCAAAACGGCAACTTCTACAGCCACCATCATAATAAAATGTATTGAACAAGCACCAGTGCATATGGGGCCCAAAATTGGGGGAACAAACACCTGATAATCTAAAAAGTTTAGCTAACAGAAAGGACAATTTTAAAGTTAATTTGAAAGAATTTCTTGATAAACAAAGTACTATACTCAATGGGGAATTTTAAACTGTGGTATTTTAAAAAACAAGTGCTAATCTTTAGAATAGGTATGTATCTATGAATGTGAGTATGTAATGGATTTACTGTCTGTATATAGTAATGGAGTTTGTATATATTATGTTTGTATATTTTTGCTGAAATAAGGACGAATGATTGGATTCTAGGTTAAGTGACATAAGATTGTACAATCATATGTATTGACACGTACAAGGTCATCTGAAATGAAATTAATTGTACTTAAAATAAATAAATAAATAAATAAATAAATTATGGTGAAAATCTGGAAATTATTGGGGGGGGGGGGGCATGCCCCCTCGAAAACCCCTTATGGGGGGGGGGGGGGCATGCCCCCTCGAAAACCCCTAGTGATGCCACCGCCTGTTACCAGTACCACTTTATAGAAACATAATTCCCATGTTTTTATCAAATAATTTACATAGCCTATATTGGTCCGTAAAAATATGATTAGACTAGGTTAATAATTGGTTTGTTCCAGGCAAAAGTTGGAGGCTTTGTTGAAGATCGTGAGATGTGAAGTAATCAGCTTCGTCCACAATGACCAAGTGGATGCTTATGTACTAAGGTGAGAACTTGTAGGCCTACAGTAAGCCTTACCGTTTTTTCTGTACTGGATACCGTTTTGCTAAATATTGTGTTCTGTGTGTTATGTTGTGGGTACTGAGCATTTAATAAGCAAGGCAGAGGTCAACATAAGATATTTCATTTAAATACAATATCTGTACTTTGCAGGTCTATAAATAAATACTGTAGGCCTATATAAGTAGGTCTCTTTTATAATAATCATGAAGGTCTACACTCCACAGTTTTAAGTACGTAAAAACCCAGGGCACTTCAACAACACAAAAATACAGAAGGCTTGATACATGCATTTTACAGTCCTGGTCTATTTTTAGCATAATGCCAATGTTGCCAAGTAAGAAATTATTTACTTAAAGATGTGATGCATAGCCAACATGGAGATACGTACTGTTCTGAGAAGTAATTTAAATTGATATTCTATATTGATTCTCCCATCATTAAGTTAACCGTGTAGTTATGAAGAGACCCAGTGCCAATGGTGGCAGAACGCGGTATACAAGCAGTCACTGAGATGACCTGTAAAAACCCCTAGGCCTAATAAAGTATAAACCTAATGCTATTTTTGTATGCGTACAGTCTCACTACAGTCATATTCTAGTCAAGGCGGTCGGTATGACTATGATAACATTTGCCTTAAGTTAATTTATTTTGTGTTTAGCGAGAGTTTGATGTTTGTGGTCACCGTCGTTTCATCCTGAAGACGTGTGGAAAATACCACTCCGCTGCAGTGTCTCAAGCCGTTACTTCTACTGGTGGAGCAGTATGCAGGCTTTGATGAAAGGAGGTCAGTGATTGTTAAGTCATGTTATTGTTTGGGGTTGTACTCTTGTCCTGTTTGTGGTTCTTTCTAATATTTAAAGCTGGCTGCGTAAAGCATTAGGCACAATTCTTAATGGTTACCTACTTACCGGTACTTAACAAACTACTCTTGCCTTTTCCAAATTTTTCCCTTGTCAGTAGAATTATTATGTTAATATTGCTTTATAACTTGTTTTAAGTTGTTCCTTAATATTTCCTATTTTCCAATTTCTCTCGGCACTGTATGCCTCCCTAGACCAAGGGTCCAGGCCATCGGTCTGTTTTATGATCTCAGCAAAGCGTTCGATACAATAGACCACAGCATTTTACTTAACAAATTAGAAGCACTCGGAATTAGAGGAAAACGCCAACGAGTGGGTAGCCTCATTTTATCCGACCGCACACAAGTAGTAGAAATCAAAGCATTAATAAGACCACTTTGTCCTCACACAATATCACAACCTCAAACTATCCTAAGTGGAGTGCCCCAGGGGACAATCCTAGGCCCACCATTCTTTTCTTTTATACATCAATGATTTACCAAATTACATTACTAAAGGCACCTTAGCCCAATTTGTAGACGACTCCAGCCACCTTCTCACTGCCCCTAAAAAACGGGCAGGGCCTTCTACAGTTAGACTTAAATGAGCAGGCAGCCATAGTGGCCCACTACTGCGACCTCAATCTCTTAGCCCTCCAACCAACCAAGACCCTGAACTTGAACTTTCATTCCCTTTTAATGCACCAGACCCCCCAGTCCTCTAATCGCGTAAAGGAAAAAAGATAATTCCTCGAGCCAAACACTGTTGAGTTTTTAGGCCTCGGGCTCTCTGAGTCACTTGACTGGTCGATTACATCGACAAAGTTTGTGCCAAAATAAAAAGTGGATGCTTCATGAATCATGATAAGAAGGCTAAAAGGGTTAGTCAACCCCCACACGCTAAAACTTGTTTAAACATGCCCACCCTTCACTCCCATATTTTATATGGCCTTTTTTTTTTTGGGGCGCCTCCCCACATGCGGAACGGGTCTTTACCCTACAAAAGCGAGCAGTACGAATCATGTGCGGTGGGCCCCCAGGCGGAAGTCAGCAGAACATTTTCCCCACTCATCAAATTCTAACATTATCTTTCTCATGTTTGAGTTTTGAAGCATAATATTGTTATGCATTGTGAGGGCTGTGACCTCACATCATGTTTTGTTATAAAATATGTTTTTTAGTAGTCACTAGCAACGAACGAGTTGAAATGGATGTGAAATGAGTGTACTATGTTTGAAAGTAAAGTAATTCAAATAAATAAATAAATATACAGTCCACATTTAAAAAAGCCTACCAGTTTTAATCATTGGTCCAACCGCGCCAGATTTATCACGAGTTTGCTTTGCTTCGACAGTGTCAGCAACCAGCAGAAAACAGGTCAGACAAACTATTTATTACTTTAGCCTTTCAACATGGAAAACAAAACAAATCAAGCTTGGGTCAAGCAAAGGGGAATTTATAAAGCTACCATTTCAAGGATTCAGACTTTTGTCAGTAGTCTCGACATATCGCAGGATGTCAATAAGATACGCATTAGACTTGAACAGTTACTGGAAACCTGGACAAGGTTTGATGAGGTCCAAACCAATCTAGAGTTGCACGATGAAAACATAGACCATGAAGGAGAGAGGATCACCGTTGAAACTCTGGTTCATGACCTAAGAGCAACTATGTCAGGCTTGTTAGAACCTAGACAACATTTAGTTGACCTAGACGCCTCAAATGATACAATTGGCGCATCTCGCAGGCCTAGTAAGACTAAGTTAAACCTACCGTCTATAAAGTTGCCTAGTTTTGACGGCTCTTATACCAAGTGGCTGACGTTTAGTGACAGCTTCAGAGCTATGGTTCACGACAACAACGATGTGGCCATTATAGAAAAGTACTACTATCTGATATCTGTTCTAACAGGACAAGCATTAGAATTGATTCAAAATTTACCTCTGACTGAGATTAACTACACTGTGGCTTGGAAATTATTGGAAAATCGGTATCAAAATAAAAGGCTGATAGCATCTCAACATCTTAAGGAGTTGATCGATATTAAATCAGTACACAAAGAATCTGCTACTGAATTGTTACAGTTTATCAACACAGTGTCTAGTAATCTAAATGCTCTTAAGGCCCTTAGAATTGAAACACCTTTGGAAGAAGTCATATTGTTACATCTATTCACCAGACGTTTAGATGGTAATACACGCAAAGAATGGGAACTCACTCTCAATGATCAAACATTCCCATCACTTGATAGTTTCATCGCTTTTCTTGAACACAGGAGACAAGCTCTAGAAAACGTTCAACCCTTCAGTAACAGTTATTCTACAGATCGTAAGTTCATTACTGCTGAAGTCAAGGGAAGATTCAATCCAAGCGATAGAAAGTCTAATGCATACATTTCTAGGCCTACAGACACAACTGTACCTAAATGTCAGTGTTGCAATGAATCACATTCGTTGTACAAATGTGATGAGTTCAGGAACTTAAGCCTAGCTCAGAAACAATATTGTGTACAAAATGACAGGTTATGCTTCAACTGTCTTCGCACTGGGCACGTTGTCAAGTCATGCCACTCAAAGGGTTGCCGAAAGTGTGGCAAAAAACATCATACTCTTTTACACAATTCTAATCTTGAAAAACGTGGGTTCCTCTGACATGGTTCAGAGAATTTAATCCTGCACCATTATGTGACAACACAGATAATGGTCACGAGGGAAGTTCAACCAGTTTCAGAACGCATGTGTGCATTCAAGGATACCAATCACATGTTCTACTTCAACAGCAATAGTACTCATAAAAGATTGTAAGGGCAAGCTTCAAGAGTGTAGAGCTCTTTTAGACAGTGGAAGTCAATCTAACTTTTGTACTGAAGATTTAGTTCAACGATTAGGATTGAAGAAACATAAGAACCACATTTCAATTCGAGGTATCAATAAGTAGCCTCAGAATCAAAGCATATAGTTGAATGCCAACTGCAATCTAAAGTAGGCAACTTCAATGCTAACTTGTCATGTTTAGTTCGCAAAAGCATAACCCGGGCCCGATGCCAGATATTTTTGATTGAACATGAACAGTGGAATATACCTGACATCGATTTAGCTGACCCAACATTCTTCCCGCCAGGAAGGATTGATCTGTTGATAGGGGCAGAAACTCTTTTTCCAGCTTCTAAGGCCTGGACGAAAGTCAAGATTAGAGAATAATTATCCTATTCTACAGGATACAGAGTTAGGTTGGATACTGGCAGGACGTTTCTAACAAGTATGTGGCTATGCCCCTACTGCATCTGTTACCGCACACTTCTTGCAAACAGATGACAGTCTAGATCGGCAACTGCAACGTTTCTGGGAACTTGAGGAAGTCCCCTCAAATCCAAGACGACGAAGAACAAAAATTGTGAGCGACATTTCCAAGAAACTGTGACAAAGGGAAAAGTAAAGGGAGATTTGTAGTAAGGCTTCCATTCCAGGCAGATCATGAGACTCTTGGTAACTCATTCGATCAGGCAAGTACAGATTTAAACATTTGGAAGGCGGCTGCACAAACAACCATAACTACGATTGGAATACAACAAGTTTTTTGAAGAATACGAAAAGCTAGGCCATATGGTACAAGTGCAGACAGATTCAGGTGTACATTCTGACAATGTATACTATCTCCCTCATCATGCTGTGTTTAAGGCTTCCAGCACCACAACCAAGACACGAGTTGTTTTTGACGCTTCAGCCAAAACAACGAACGAGTTGAAATGGATGTGAAATGAGTGTACTATGTTTGAAAGTAAAGTAATTCAAATAAATAAAAAAATATACAGTCCACATTTAAAAAAGCCTACCAGTTTTTTAAACACTCACTAATTCTGCAAGCTGCAATCTTTGTGCGCTTGAACCCTAGTCTTTTCCCAATAAACAACACATACACTCTCATGCCCCCCCGTTTGAATTCCAATATCCACGTTCCCCAACATAATACACCCGCTTTACTTAAGAACCCCCTACCC
>JAMZAV010013145.1:0-17349 GCA_024449915.1 Sweltsa coloradensis | reverse complement strand
AGTAACCAGGTTGTCTAACGGAAAAGGCAAAAAAATACAGAAAAACTTAAAACGATCAGTGTCTTAAAAAGCTGAGTTCCATATTCGGGGACTAGACGAATTGAAATACTGGAATGAAACATCAAGACGGTCTTTTCGACGGACGGAACATTAGGAGAAATGATTGGCAGCATAAAGACAAGATTCTTTGGAGCGTTGGGGCTTCTACGGATTCCTTTGGAGACGGTCGAAGACATATGTTGGACAAACTGGTCGAAATATGTCGATGCGCCTACAGGAACACAAGCTAGCCGTGAACGAGAGGAAACAACATCTGCTTTGGAACAAGATGTCAAGAAGAAGGGTCATTCCATTTATTTTGACGGAATGAGGCCTCTTGCCATATGTAGTGATTGTGTAAGTTGGTACCTCCGGGGCCCTAATAAAAAGTAGTCCGTCTGACGAGTAAGTAAACCTGAAGCGTGCATTGAGTCAGTTATTACATTGGCGACGCAGGAAACGGGATTTGTTAAATCAGTGTAAATTCAGTGTAATATTTAATTATAAATTAGTGACGGCCCTTCAGTCAAGCCATTTGTGCCGGTTGTGGACCAGACGTCCACAGCCCAAAGGTGGGACAAATGGATGAGAGCTTTTGACCTGTTCGTGGCTTCAAAAGGCGTGACACCTTCAGAAAGAAAGAAAGCATAGCTACTGCATTGCGCGGGGGAGGCATTGCAGGATATCTGGTTAACTCTTCCCGAGGCAACAGCATCACTAGGAGACGGCGTGTTTTTGTTTTCAACACTGCAAAGAGACACTAGGCGCATATTTCAGGCCTCAAACGTGCTTTGCACACCAACGTCAACTATTTCGTAATATGGCACAAGCCGAGAACGAAACCGTCGCGCAGTTCGTGAGGCGATTAAAAAGCCTGAGTGTTTACTGTAACTTTGGACAGGGAAAATAATAGCATCATGGACCAACTTCGCGAAAAAATCGTTGTTACAAGAAGTGCGGAGTGAAGGTGTTCCCTTGTTGGGAAGAGAATCAGCCAAGAACCTGGGAGTTCTAAAACTTGGGTATCCACTGAACCACATTGTTGACAAACTTGAAAATAACACCACAGTTAGGCCTCGTTGCACTCTTCAAACTCTGAAACAAGACTTTCCATCAGTGTTTGAGGGTGTTGGAACACTAAAAGACTATAAGCTGAAACTGTACATTAAACCCGATGTTTCTCCTGTAGCACAGTCTTCGAGGCGTATACCTTACCACCTCAGGGATTTATTAAACAAGATATCATTGAGCCAGTGACGGAAGCTTCTGAATGAGTCTCAGCCATTGTACCGTCACAGAACAAGTCCGGCGAGATGCGGTTGTGCATAGATATGCGAGAAGCTAATTCTGCAATCGTGAGGGAGAGACACAGGATTCCAACCATGGACGAAGTCCTGCCCGAGCTAAGTGGTAGTACAGTATTTAGCAAAATCGACCTTTGTAGCGCGTTTCACCAAATTGTTTTGGATGAATCATCGCAAGGCATAACAACCTTTGCAACAAATACCGGGCTTTATCGCTTCAAGCGATTATTTTTTGGAGTTAACGCGGCCCCGGAAATTTTTTAGCGGTTGATAGAAGGGGTCCTCCAACAGTGTGAGGGCGTTCTAATCTTCATAGATGATTTTGTTGTCCATGGACGCAACAAGGGGGAACACGATGAACGTGTAAAAAAAGTTTTTGAAACCATGCAGTAGAGGGGATTAACAGTTAATCCCGGTAAATGTGCGATCGGTAAGGGTCGTGTCAACTTCTTAGGCCATGAGCTGTCAAAAGATGGAGTTCGACTGCTACACAGCAAGGTGGAAGATGTAACAGCATGCCGAGAGCCAAAAAGTAAAGAAGAAACAAAAAGCTTCCTGGGAATGGCGGGGTATTGTTCGAAATTCATCCCGAACTTCTCAGAAACAACAGAACCTCTGAGACGCATCCTGAAGAAAGACATTGCTTTCACTTGGGGAGACGAGCAGGCCCGAGCATTCGAAGAGCTGAAGAGAGCGCTCAGCAACACAAAAACCCTTGGATTCTTCAGCGCTTACTGTCCAACAAGCATAGTTGCTGACGCCAGTCCGTATGGCCTAGGGGCAGTGCTCATACAAGAACAAGACGAAGGAACACGCATAATAGAGTATGCAAGCAGAGCTCTTTCCACAGCAGAGCAGAAGTTCAGCCAGGTAGAAAAGGAGGCTTTGGCCCTAGTATGGAGTTGCGAGAGATTCCATCATTACATCTATGGTGGGGATTTCACTCTGATAACCGACCACAAGCCGTTGCAGTTCATATTTGACGACTACGACTACAGGGGTATAACTACATCGTTCAATACCAGCCAGGGAAAAAGCAACATAGCAGATTCTCTGTCGAGACTCGTAACTACTGAGAGCAGCCCTAGTCGACCTTCTGCAGACGAAGAGTACGTTAGGTGGGTTGCAACACAATCTGTACCTAAAGCCATGACATTTGAAGAGATACAGGAAATGTCAGACTCGGATGAAGAAGCTAAGCAGCTGCGAGCATCAATGAAGTAAAATATTTGGCCGGAGAAATACAGAGTCTACGAGCTACTAAAAGAAAGAACTATGTGAGTACGATTCCATTATTCTCAGGGGGACGCGAATATTTATCCCCAGTCCACTGAGAGGAAAAGTGTTGGAAATTGCTCATCAGGGACACCCGGGAGTGGTAGGCATGAAGCAGAAATTGCGATCAAAAGTGTGGTGGCCTAAAATCGACAAAGCTGTTGAACACTACTGCAGACATTGTCACGGATGTCAAATCGTAGGGGCACACAGCAAGCCAGAACCGATGGTGAGAACTTAATTGCCAGCACGTGCTTGACAACACATTGCCATAGATTACTTGGGTCCACTACCGAATTGGAAGTATATTCTCGTGATAGTAGACTACTATTCACGTTTCTATGAAGCGGAGTTGACATCAGCTACTACTACCGCAATCACAATCGATAAGTTGGATAGCGTATTTGCAAGATTCGGTTTACCTGAATCGATCCAGGCTGACAATGCAACGTATTTCAAGAGTATGGAGTTTAAAACTTATTGTCAGACCAACAACATTGATCTTCAACATTCTACACCCGGGAATGGGCCCCCCAGGCAAATGGCCTTGTCGAAAGACAAAACCGTTCAATCATGAACCGCCTACGAATAGCTGCACCCGAAGGTCAAGATATCAAGACAGCACTGCGTGAGTACTTATTCTTATATCGTACTTAACCGCATGATACAACCGACGTACACCAGCATATTTAATGTTTGGACGAGAGTTGAGGGACAAAATTCCTGGAGCACTATCAGGAAGAGGTCAAGATGAGGAGGTGCGAGACCGAGACCTTATCCTAAAAGACCAAGGAAAGGAGTACGGAGACCGTAAGCGCCACGCGCAAGACAGTGACATAACCATTGGCAGTCAAGTTCTAACAAAACAAGACAAGCAAAACAAGCTAACCACGAGCTTCAATCCGATTCCATTCCAAGTCACACAACGCGAGGGAAGCGCAGTAACTATTCGATCGCCAGCTGGAGCTGAATATAGAAGGAACGTCAGCCATGTCCGACGATACTACCCGGCAGAATCTCAGCCTAGGGAGCCAGAGGAAGATACAACTTCGGAGCCCGACCAAACCTAGCTGTTCCACACCAACGGTCGAGGATAACTCAGCTGAAGGCATCATCGGCAGTCCGACTTCAATATCCAGTCGAAGTCAACCCGAAAGCAGACCCATCAGGCAACGCAAACCACCCATATGGTTGGCGGAATATCAAACATAAATGTCTTTAACTTGAGAATCATTATTGTTAATTTTCAATTAGTAATTCAATTAGTGTAATAGTGTAATTGTTACTTTCTATTTTGGGTTTCAATTAATATTAGTTTTTCATTGTTTATCATATAAAATAACTCAAGAAGGACATTATTAAGAACAAAGACATTTCATTATTATCAATATAAAAAAAAGGGAGATGTAGTGTATTGTGTTCCTCCGGGGCCCTAATAAAAAGTAGTCCGTCTGACTAGAAGTAAACCTGAAGCGTGCAGAGTCAGTTATTACACCATTGTAATCCATATATCTAGTTGAATCGTCACAGAGGCAGTGGAAATTGAGAAGCGCCCACTCAATCTAAACATACGAGACGATGGCAAGCGTTTGGCTTAATCATGGAAGCCTGCTTTGATTGAGAGGTTAGTCAAAGAGAGTAGTACAACAACTGATAGAGAGTTTACAGGTCTAGACGAACGTGGGACGGTCCGGACGGAGCCAACCATCTTGCCTAGAAATGAAGAATCCAGAAGAGTGATGACAAGAAGTCATACTACAGCTCTTGAAAAGTATGAGACTGTGCCACCTGTGGTACCCAGACACGATGTCAGCGGTAGGCCTGCTACAATGGTTACATGCACTACGTTTACCACAGGCTCTAGTCCGGCTTACACTGGGCCGGTTTCATCTAGTCCGAGGTGTATATCAACAAAAACTAAGCCGGCCTACTCTAGCCCAATTTCAAGCCGAACTAGCCACAGCCTGCTAGACCTACTAGAACTTCGGTTTTCAACCACTAAATTTACCAAAACAAAATTATTAAATGAAACCAATTATTAAACTGTAGCTATATTATATTGCCTTATGACTTATTTGCATGGAACGCATCTATTCTCGCCCGATTGTTCTAGAGCGGCACCTGGATACTCATAATCCTCCTCATCAAGTTGCAGTGAAGTGTTTATCAGTCTGGACTAGTTCGTTTGAAGCGGTCTAGACTCGTTGGCAAACGAGTCTAGATCGGTTCGCATTTGGGCCGGCTCCATGCGTTTATCAAGCCATGTAGGCCGGCCTAGAGCTAGGCCGGCCCAGTGTAAGCCGGACTAGAGCCTGTGGTAAACCTAGTGCTTCACATTCACAATGCAACCAAGTGATTTGGTTTTATGGTCACTGCAATTGGATCTATGTTTTTTTCTATGTTTGCAAGCTAGTGTGCTTTGTGTTTTATTTTTTATATTTTATAATGCTGTTGTTGTTTTATTGAATTTTGTTTTGTTTGAAAATGGAAACCTAGTTTTTCGAAACGTTGAGAATAAAAGTTATTTTCTACTAGGAAAACGCTTAAGTCCCGCCACGTTGATGGATGAGCGTAATTTTTTTTAAACGAAAAAAGACGTAAAATTGCGGTTTTTTTAATAGTTAATTTTTCGATTACGCTCAAATTTCACACGAATATATTAAATCATAAAATTAAAGTTCTGTGAAAAAATCAGAATAATCGGATAAAGCATGTAGGTTTTATTCGTCGAAGAAATGTTAAAAATTAAAAAAAATTCGTAAAATTGCGATTATCATGAGAAATGATTTTTCGATTGCGCTCAAATTTCACACGAATATATGAATTCATGAAATTATGGTTCTTTGAAAAAATCATTACAATCAGATAAAGCATGTAGGTGTTATAAGTCGAAGAAATGTTTTTAAATTTAAAAAATCGTAAATTGTGATTCTCATAAGAAATAATTTTTCGATTGGGCTCAAATTTAGCAGGAATATATTAATTTATAAAATTTAGGTTCTATGGAAAAATCATTACAATCGGATAAATCATGTAGGTGTTATAAGTCGAATAACTTTAAAAAAACGGAAAAAATCGTAAAATTGCGATTTTCATGAGAAATAATTTTTCGATCGATTTCCCCCCCCCCCCTTGCAGTTTTTCTTTCAGAGATTTTTATAGCCCTCCATAAAATTTCATCGCCATTGGAGTGTTGGTTTAGCCTGACTCGTGTTCACAGACACACAAAAATACAAAAAAAAAGAAAAAAAAAAAAAAACATTCAGGATTTTTTTGTCCAGTGTAGTGAAATGGAATCTTCGCTTCGCTCGCTACGCTCATCCAATAATACTGCGCGTGATATTTACCGTAAAAGTTTAAACATAAACCATGGATCACGAAAGCTAAAGACAAAACAAAATATATACATATGTATACATGTGTGTATATATATATATATGTGTTACCATCTTTAAAATAATTAAATTTACTTCTTTCGGTTTACCACGTATATTGTTTATTTAACCGACGTTTCGATTGGATTTCACCAATCTTTGTCAAAGAGAGTAAAGCCACTCAAGTAAAAACCAAAATACAAAAACACTTCAAGAGGGAACGAAAACAAAAACACAATAATAACATAAAACAAACATAATAAACAAGAATATTATAATATAACATGTGGAAAGAGTTTAGAAAAACATGTCATGTTATTGATTAGATGAAGTAGGCTAGTCTGTTTGACCAGAACTTGTGGGATGATTTCTTGCTTGACTTCTTGTCCTTGGACCTTGACTTGTGGAAGGTATCACGGTTTTGTTTAATATTTTGACCAGTAGGGTTTGTCTGACTTCTTGTTACGGGTCGTAGACTTACAGCAGGTATCATGGTTTCGGGAGCATTTAGCAAAGTTTGAGGAGTACCGGTATGCGTTAATGTTCTTAATATATGGCCCAAAGGTTTATGATGGACTTCCATGTCTGAGGTAGGCCCTAGACACAGCACCTTTAGGCCGTTTACCTTGTTGTGGTTGAGGTACGTTGATTACATTTTCAGTATTTGGCCATATTCAAGAGAACTTATAGATATATTATTTGACCATCTGAATAGTATCCACGTCAACATTAAGTTTACCATGAAGATTGAAGAGAACAACAGTCTTGCATTTTTAGATGTACTAGTAAGGTAACGATCAGATGGATCGTTGGGACACTGTCTATCGGAAGCCCACACATACTAACCGCTACCTAAACGCACAATCACATCACTCGCCAGCCCAAATTAGATCTGTAGCAAACACCCTGGCGTTTCGATCAAAATCAATTGCTAACAAGGATAGTTTTAAATGTTGAGATGCATAACCTTAAGGATGCTCTTCTCCGGAATGGATTTTCTACTGTAAGCATATATAATGCATTTAATCGTGTACCCAATAAAACGCAAGCAAATGTAGATGATGAAACTGTGAAGCCAAGAAAAGTAGCATTTTTGCCCTACATGAGAGGTACTACTGATCGAGTTAGCAAGATCTTGTCTGGTATGAGGTGAAAACTGTATTCCTACCACAAAGGAAGGTTAGTTCATTTTTAAGATCACCAAAGGACGCCATACCATTGGAAAGCCATGGTGTGTACGAAATTCCCTGTGGATCATGTAAAAAAAACGTATGTGGGGCAGACTGGAAGAAAAATCTCTCAACGTCGACAGGAACACTTACTGTCAGTAGAAAAGAATGAACCAAGATCAGCTCTTGCACAACACGTGGCAGATCAGGGACATGCTATTAATTTTGAGAGTACAAGAGTAATTTGCTTCTACGGACCGTATTCATTCCAGGATTATAAGGGAAGCAATAGAAATTAAGAAGAGGCCTCATAGTTTAAACAAAAGGTGTTAAGATTTGATATTCATCTATTCAGATTTCTAGAGTTCAGTATAATTTTAAGTATTTGAATTTTTTCCCGCACTGCTCTGTACCACGTGATTTCCGTATAATATAATAAAGCTCACTTCCGGTTATTTTCTCTACTCAACTGTGGTCGTCATTCGTGTCATATCCTACAATTAATCACGATCCAAGGAACAATCCTAATATTTAATAGGTTATGGGTCCAGGGAACGTTTTCTCTGAAGTTTAATTGTTGAGTTGAGACGAAAATGCTTCGTGTGTTTGTGTTAAAAAACTTTTTATCACAAAAAAAACGCGAGTGCACATGGTGAGGTTAGGTCGCATGCCAACCACGCCAAGAGGAAGTCGAAAATGGAGTCGGATCAAGTGCCTACGGTAATAGTCCAACCGTCTGTGAACTCTCTTCCGCCCTTTGCTAAACTTAAGGGGCAAGAGAACTGGGTTGATTGGAAATATCTCATAGAGCTACACTTGGGGGGGTGGTCATGAACAACATTTCACTTGACCATTTTCTTCTCAATGAACCACTCAGCAGTCAAAAGGACATGGACAAGGCAGCGAGAAGAATCCTGAGCTTTATGATAGAACCAAGTCTCCTGCTGCATGTAAGGACAACTACAACGGCAAAACAGGCGTGGGAAAATCTGTGCCAAGTGTTTGAAGACTCTGGTGTTCACAGAAGACTTGCTCTCCTGGATCTGTTAATGGACATTAGACATGATATTTTTCATCTTTAAATGCATATGTCATGGCTTTCACGGATGTATTTGAAAAATTGCGATCCGCCGGGAAACCTTTTGATGAGGAATCCGGAGCGTACCTAATGCTGCGCAACCTGAAACATGAGTATAAATGGCTCCGCCAACTAATCGAGCGAAGTGTCAAGAAAGAAGATGATCTAAAAATCGAGTACGTAACGAGAGAATTAACGAGGGAAGCTCAGAAAGAAGCTGCGGAACTGACGTCATCAGCGCTACGGGCGAGCAGCGGTAGTGGTCCGAACTACCAAGAACTTCCAACGGTTCGTCGTCTAGAGGGCAGCAGCAACAGCGACCACGAGATGGCAACAAGCAAACAACAGGAACCAAGATGGAAACCGTCGAAATAACAGACCTTTTTGTCAAATTTGCAAAAAGCATGGACACAAGACCAACGACTGCTGGCACAGAAAGACTGAAAATACCAATAATAATGCTGGTAATAGCAACAGCAATAATGGTAATGCTGGTAATAGTAACAGCACTAATGGTAGGCCTAATGTTGGCAATAGTGGTAAGTCAGGCAACTCATCGGGCCCATCACAATGGGTACTCAAATTAGCTGCTATGCGCTCGAGTTATTCTGATGAAAGTAAGCCTAGTATAGATTGGTATATAGATTCAGGTTCATGTAATCACATGACTTACAGAAAAGATTTAATGGTAGATTATAAGATGACAGAATCTAATACTATTGAATGTGCTAGTGAGCAAACACTGCACACAGAAGGTGAAGGCAACATTGAGGTTAGGGGACAGAATGGCCTGACAGGTGTTAGGGCCACCTATGTTCCAAAGCTGACAGCAAACTTGCTATCTGTGGGAAGGATATGTAGTACAGGATATATTACTCTCTTTGACAGTGACAAATGTGGAGTGTATAGACCAGAAGACATTCAAGTAGTAGGTAAACCCCTGCTTGAAGGTAAGCAATCCAATAACACTTACAAGGTGTCAATGGAAGTAGAACCTGCCAAAGCTATGAAGGCTACAAGCTCTAACTATAAGTTGTGGCATGAAAGATTTGCTCACATAGGTAATGGTAACCTAAAAAAGCTACAGGGTGGTCTAGTAAGTGGGTTAAGTCCAATAGCCGAGGAAACATTTGATGTGTGTGATGTTTGTGTCAGGGCAAAGCACACTAGAGCTCCTTTTCCAAAGAAAGGTGCAACAAGAGCCACAGAGATATTAGACTTAATTCACACAGATGTCTGTGAAATCACAGATGGTCTGTCATGGGAAGGCTACAGGTACTTTGCTACTTTCACTGATGATAAGACTAGATTCACTGTAATTGCTCTTTTAAAATCAAAAAATGAAGTCTTAGATAAGTTCAAACAATACAAAACAATGGTAGAAAATCACTTGGGGAAATCTATAAAAATAGTCCGCTCAGATAATGGTAAAGAATATTGCTCAAAAGATTTTGACGAATATCTGAAAGAAACTGGGATTGTTCGACAACTGTCTGTTGCGTATAGTCCAGAGCAAAATGGAGTGGCAGAAAGGACAAACAGGACACTCTTAGAAAAAACTAGGGCACTGTTAAAAGAATCTGGTTTGGGAAACAAATTCTGGGGAGAAGCACTAAAAACAGCTGTGTATCTAAAAAATCTATCCCCAACTGTAGCAGTAAAAGATATGGTACCGTATGAGGCATGGACTGGCACTAAGCCGAATGTAGAACACTTGAAAATTTTTGGATGTTTAGCATATGTTCATGTAAGAAAAGAAGAAAGTAAAAAACTTAAAGATATGAGTGAGAAGTATGTTTTTGTAGGCTATGATGAGGAAAAGAAGGGATATATTTTGATTGACCCAAAGAGTCCAAAAGCTAGTATGAAAGTAGAAAGAAGCGTTATCTTTAATGAGAAATGTTTTCCTTCTCTGAATGTGGTAACAAACACGAATGAAAACGTAGAACTACACAAAGTGGCCCCAGAGATAGAGATAAAAGTGCAGGCAAGGCAACGTGTTAACTCGGAAAGTAGTAGTAGTACAACTGAGACGCATACGTCAACTGACAACGAAAATAGATCAGATGATGAAGTAAGTAGTGAAAGTGATGCGGATACTACATGTTCAGAAGGTAGGAAGTCAGGGGGTGATGAAAACAAAGGAAGATTAAATTAAGGGTTTAATCAAAGAGAAAGGAATTTGGTGATGAATTTGTCACTAGTTTTCTAGCAGCAGACGATTTAGATGATGAGCCAGAGACTAGAGATCTAGCTCTTGCAAGTACAAAGAGAATTCTTTGGGAGGAAGCAATGAATGCAGAAATTTCATCATTAATGAAAAATAATGTTTGGACACTAGTGGATAGGCCCGCCAACAAAAATGTTGTGAAAAGTAAATGGGTGTTTTAAAGGTAAAAAGAGGGGCAGATGGAAGAGTAGATAGATATAACGCGGGTATATTTCCATACTGTTCAAAAATCCATTTTTTAAAAAAATTGAGTTAGGCATTCCAGGTTGTTCTATGTACATTGATCTAACATTTTCGCAAAAAAAAAAGTAAAAAAAACTTATTTGAAGGGTCATACTGACGTTTCCATTTTGTTCTAATTACACAAAAGCACCATTCCTCCGATCCATAGTGTTCCATATCCTATTATACCGCAAAACGCTAAAATAAATAATTCCAGATTGTTCTATATCCACGAACCAATAAACTGTTAGCTTTGTCACTCGCCGCCCATAAGCGGTGCTTTTTGTATCACCTATTGCAATACAAACCCGCGGCATATTTTAAACCCACGTGCGTTGATCATAAGTGTGAGATTGAGATTTGTGAGTGACGTGTGAAGTGAGTGAGGACGTCAAAATGTTTGAAGCGCGGGTGCGAGTACATCTGTAGAGGGTGATGCCGAAGAAGATGTATTACCCTAATTTGATGGTGGCAGCTCAGATGAGGATTTTATTGGCCCCACTCCAACAAAAAATACGCCGCAAAAAGTCTCAAATTAATTGAGTTGCTCCTCTATGATAGAAACTTTAGAACAAAGTTTTGGGCAAGGTCTAGGCCAAAAAATGCAATGATGTAGTAATGTTTAATTTAATTAAACCTGCAGACTGGCACTCACTTCATTAAATAGCAGGAATATGATGAAGGCATTTTAAATGTCATTGTCAATTAATAGACCTAGAAGTTCACTGGTTAAGACGTACTAGAAACCTTTGCCTACTTGTAAACCGATTAGTAGATTAGCTTAGACCTAGGGTACTAAAAACCAACGCCTTCCCACAGAGCAAATGGTGGAAACAGAAATCAATGTAATTTACTGGCGCGTCGCATATTGGGTCCAGCCAAGATGAACAGGCATGCACACCTGCATGCGCTCGACTGGGTCGCGTTGTGTTCGCAACAGGCGGCGACTGATTGCAAGATTGTCGGCAATTTACAAAGCTATTACAAATCAAACTATACCGATTCACTACTAACTAAATGCTCACTATTTTTAAGCAATTGTGTTGTGTTTTATTTACATAGTATGTTTGTGTGAAAATTGAGAAACATAAAATGACCTTCGGTGAACTACTGCCCAAATAAGACTTGGCACTGGCTGTTTTAGGCATAGCCGTATAATCATTTGAAAAATAAAAATAAATAATAAATGGATTGCACATAATATAAATCTCCTTTGCCTACCTGCCGGTATAATCTACTTATCCTTAATAGGACAGTCATAAATTAAGTCTGGTAGACTTAAACATAAATTCATTGTGGAACTATAAAATGGCTAGGACTTTAGCGTCACAGATGAGATTTTAGGTTAAAATTGTACTGGATGCTACTCCAAGCTATTATTTTGTATATACGGGCGTCATAATAAATAAAATGAGGATATAGAACACATCGCCTTCATTGAACAGTCCCAACCGCTCTACATTGTTCCATATCCCATGCGAAAAAACTTAAAAAAATTCTTGTATTAAAACCGCATAATTTTTTCTACTTTTTAAAGTGGGTTATCATAACTGCATGTCAAAAGGTGTCTTCTGTGAAATTTTCAGACTCTAATCTTAGGGGCATGCGAAAAAAAAACTGAACCTGTAGACGCCTTTATCTCCAATGACACGGAACGGATATAGAACAGTCTGGAATTAAATGTGGATATAGAACAAAGCGCGTTCACTGAACAGTCGAAACCGCTGCATATTGTTCCATATCCAATGCGAAAAAAACTTTTAAAAATTCCTGTATTAAAACTACATCAATATTTTTACTTTTTAAAGTTGGTTATCATAACTGTATGTCGAAAAGTGTCTTCTGTGAAATTTTTAGCCACTAATCTTTGATAGGGGCATGGGAAAAAAATACTGAACCTTTAGACGCCTTTATCTCCGAATGACACGGAACGGATATAGAACAGTCTGGAAATATGCCAGCGATAAGGCACGACTTGTTGCAAAAGGGTTTCCCAGAAATATGGGTATGATTACTATGAAAACATTCTCTCCATGGTGAGAGCAGAAAGTTTACGAGTATTGTTATCTCTTGCAAATTGTTTAAATCTAAACATGTCCACACACATTGACATCTGTACAGCTTTTCTCCATGGGGAACTGGAGGAGGAAGTTTTTATGGAACAGCCTGAGGGGTTTCAGGAAGGAAATAAGGTATGTAAACTTTCTAGGGCAATCTATGGGCTTAAACAGGCCTCAAGGGCCTGGAATTAAAAATTCATAATTTCCTTGTTGAGTCTGGTTACACCAGGACTAAAAGTGATCCATGTGTTTACATTAAAAATAAAAGAGAATGGCTTGTACAATATTGTCTGTATTCATGTTGATGATATTTTTGTAATGTCAAATGATAAAGATGAAGAAGAGAATTTGAAAAGGAGGTTAACAGATAATTTTGAATGCAGAGATCTTGGTGAGCTTAATCATTTCTTAGGTGTAAATCTTCAACGAGACAGAAATACTGGAAAAATTAAGTTAAGTCAGGAACACTATGTAAACAAACTTGTATCTAGGTTTCAAGTAGAGAACCTGTGTACTTCAAGACTCCTATGGAGAGTGGTGTAGACCTTTCGAGAAATGGGGGTGATAAACCTGATGTACCTTATCAAAATTTGATTGGTTCATTAATGTATCTAAGTATTTGGACCAGGCCTGACATTACTCAGGCAGTAAACTATTTAAGTCAGTTCAATATTGTTATGGACAAGAGCACTGGGACTGTGCTGTTAGAGTGTTGCGTTATGTGAAAGGTACAAAAACCAAAGGCATTAATTTTTAAAACCAAATGATAATGTTGTAAATTCATTGATTGGTTACTGTGATGCCGATTGGGCAAGGGACAAAGTGGACAGAAAGTCATATTCAGGGTACTTTTTTTCTATTAGGGGGGTGGACCCATTTCATGGCGGTCCAAGAAGCAGTCATTTGTTGCTCAATCATCGGCCGAGGCGGAATATGTTTCACTATCACAAGCTTCGAATGAGGCAGTTTACCTAAGAAAACTAATCATGCAGCTTTTATCAATTAAGGATTTTTGTGTACAAAAAATTGTGACAATCAATCTGCTATATTTCTAGCAAAAAATGATGCATTTCAAGCTAGAACTAAGCAAATTGACATTTCTTGTCATGTTATTAGAGATCTAGTTCATAAGAAGTTTATCAGTGTGAAACATCTGCGATCAGAGCTAATGATAGCAGATATCCTTACAAAGCCTTTGGCAGGACCTAAGTTCTTGCAGTTCACCTCATTAATGAAAGTCGAATAGTTGCATATCAAGGGGGTGTGTTAAGATTTGATATTCATCTATTCAGATTTCTAGAGTTCAGTATAATTTTAAGTATTTTAATTTTTTCCCGCACTGCTCTGTACCACGTGATTTCCGTATAATATGATAAAGCTCACTTCCGGTTATTTTCTCTTTCTCAACTGTGGTCGTCATTCGTGTCATATCCTACAATTAATCACGATCCAAGGAACAATCCTAATATTTAATAAAAGGGATGATGGAAAACGCCTACCTCAGACATGGAAGTCCATCATAAACCTTTGCCATAAACCAAGAACATTAACGCATACCGGTACTCCTCAAACTTTGCTAAATGCTCCCGAAACCATGATACCTTCTGTAAGTCTACGACCCGTAACAAGAAGTCAGACAAACCATACTGGTTAAAATATTCACAAAACCGTGCTACCTTCCACAAGTCAAGGTCCAAGGACAAGAAGTCAAGCAAGAAATCATCCCATAAGTTCTGGTCAAACAGACTAGCCTACTTCATCTAATCAATAACATGACATGATTTTCCAAACTTTTTCCACATGTTATAATATTCCTGTTTAGGGCTCCATTCGTACCGTTTTAGCCGGACAGTCCCTTTTTGAGGTGGTGTCCCGGTGTCCCGGCTACTTGTAGCCGGGACGCCTAATTGTCCCGTTTTTTAGAATGGCGAACGACCGCGCTATTTTTACGGTCTAGCATTTGAATCGCCGCGCCTGCAATGCAACTCTTCACCCCGACCATGGCCAGTTACCAACCACTCACCAAAAACGAACTATAAAGATTCAAGAAGTCAAGGTCTAGATCCAGGCGGCCAACAGTAAGAAGAAAGTGTCATTTTACCGATAAACTATAGACAGATTTTCCTTATTTTTTCGAAAAAGTAACAAGAATAATGAAGGGATTGTTGTGTGTACAATGTGTTGTGACTTTAATAATATATCTCCTAATTTTCGTTTCAACGTTAACATTTTCGGGAATAGGCGCGTAGGAAGGGGGGGGGGAGGATGGGGAGAATTATCCCTCTTTTTGCCGTGGTCCCCCCCCCCCCACTTCAGAAGAGCAATGACCAACAATTTCGACAATTTCCCATTGTTGTTGGACGTGATCGCGAAACGTATTGATGCATTTCAATGGTTGTAACATGATCTGTATCGTCACTACCCCATTTTTTAGTAGTTTTTACTCCTAAAAAAATGCATTTATTTGGTATTGCATTCAGACCACTTATTTTTTCTAGAACGCACCAAACACACTCTAAAAACCTTATTTTCAAAATTTTAGCCTGCGGCGCTGTAGTTGGGGGGCACGGCCCCCCAAACCCTCCGTGCTGGTCCCCTAAAATAGTTGTCCCGTTTTTGGGGTTTTGTATTATGGGAGCCCTATTCCTGTTAGTTAACTTCTTTGCATTGCCTTGTTTATTTTGTTTGTTTTATGTTATTATTGTGTTTTTGTTTTCGTTCCCTCTTGAAGTGTTTTTGTATTTTGGTTTTTACTTGAGTGGCTTTACTGTCTTTGACAAAGATTGGTGAAATCCAATCGAAACGTCAGATTAAATAAACAATATACGTGGTAAACGGAAAGAAGTAAATTTAATTATTTAAAGATGGTAACACATACAAATAACCACGAAAACCTCAGAAATTATATATATATATGTGTGTGTGTGTGTGTTAGTACTTTAGACAGAAATTAAAAAAGTGACTACACCGGGGTCTTTTTTAATTTCTGCCTAAAGTACTAACATAACAGCGTCATAGTCGCCTACTATAAAGCCAAGGTTAAACATATATATAGATATGAAAATATATGTTTTGAGGTAAAACAGCGTGTGATTATTTAATAAAATAATGTTTGGTTTCCGACGTTTCACTAGGGTTTCATCTTGTACTTTGTTAGTACATATTGTTTTTGTTTTTAAACCTTGATAAAGCTAGGTACAACCCTAGTGAAACGTCGGAAATAAAATATTATTTTATAAATACAAATCACACGCAGTTTTACCTCAAAACATATATATCATATCATGTACTGCGAAAGCCTTAAATTTAATATATATGTACAATACTAGGTCCTTAGGTTAAACCGCGTCGAAACGATGAACCAGTTGCAGAGACTCGGCGTCCACTGACGTTTCGTCTGATCTACGTCAGACATCATCAGGTCGACTGTGACTTCACGAAGTCACAGTGGCTGGCACGCGCGCGACCGCCTGCTTATATATCTGAAAAGGTGCCGGACGGCGAGGCCCCGCGGCTTCGCAAACGCTTTTTCAGGCCCGTTGTTGGATGGGCGTAATTGATGCATTGAGCTGCCATGTGTAATGCAGATGGTATTAAAATGATTTTGTTTTCCCATTGCTATGGCCTGCGAGACACGCTGCGATATATTATTTTAATTTTTACGACGACGACATGAGAATCAGGGGCGCGTCAGGTCATTTACCATTTCGTATTCGAACACATGGCAGCTCAATGCACCAATTACGCTCGTCCAACAACGCTCCTGAAAATGCGTATGCGAAGCTTCTAGTTAACAAAAAGAACATTGTGTTGACCAAAAATCCAATTTGATGGTTTAATACGCGTGATACTAGTTTTCTTATTACTCCTGTCAATCTGTAAAATTACGCTGTTAAGTGCTTCCAGACACGAACAGAATCGTTTTATTTTAGATTATACAATTTCAGTGCGAAAACTAACTTCTGCTGGTTGTTTTCCAGGCGCGCCAACCCCTGGTGTGTTGTCGCGACGAGACTCCTACGACGACTATGGCACCTGTTACGACAAATACGGCACCGAATAGGATGTCCGAGACCGCAGGAACTCCATGTGGCGACGCTTCGTGTCATAGAAACGTCGGGTTTAATCAACCCCGAGTTCTGTGGCCAGGTGTTCACAGACCGGATTCATTTTGGGAATAAGACCGGGGTCTTCGAAATGCCATGGATGGCGCTACTCAAATACCGTACCACCAAGGGCAACGGTAAGTGCATGGTAATGCGCATCAATTGCTCTAGATTAGGAAAGAAAACCTGTTTTTACACCTGCGGGTTTATTTACTAACTCTTGTGACATGTTGTCGATCGACAGCGACAACTTTGTAAACAGAATGTCATGCTCAGCACGGTAGTCTCGACATGCTTGCCTGCCAGTGAAGTAAATGTTAGTCTATTTTATATATTATAACATTCGATCGACAAGTTGTCACATGTGTTATAGTATTTCAAAAATTGTCGATGTAAATCGACTTTCGTCACACTGTATGTAAAAGAACTCGCTTTATATAACATATTTAGCCATTCAGGTCCAATTTGATCTTCTTAACATTAAATGTATTT
>JAMZAV010013144.1:0-16548 GCA_024449915.1 Sweltsa coloradensis | reverse complement strand
AATAAAAATAAAAAAAGGAAATTTTTTTTAAAAAAAAAAATTTATATATATTTATTTTTAAAAAAAATTTAATTTTTTTTTAAAAAAAAAAAAAAAAATTTTTAAAAAAAAAAAAAAAGGTAAAAAATTTTAAAAATAATTTTTAACATACAACATATATCCCAAAAGGTTTTTCTTTAAGTAAAACATTCGCAAGTTGTTTCGGGTTTTTGTAACAAAAATTTTGTAAATGACGTGGGTTTATTGTAAACCCTAGAAAGAAAAACTACATGTTAAAAAATTACACATTATATAATAACAACGTGGATAGAGATAGGAGTAAACAGCTTACCTGAGATGTAGAGGTGGCTGCCATAGTTGAACACAGATAAAAATATACACAAACTTATCACAAATAGCACGAGACTTTTCGGCCTTTGCCTTCTTCGGCGTTCTGGTCTACGAAGCTTTTGCCCGGGAGAGGTTAGAGTAGGGGGGGGGGGGGGGGTAGAAGAAGAAGTGGGGGGGGAGGGGGGCTAGGGGGTTCCAATATGGCACATGGGGTGTGTGGTGTGTGTTTTGGTGAGGGGAGGAGGAGTGAGTGAGTGAGCGATTGAGTGAGTGAGCGAGGAGGAGGAGTGAGAGAGTGAGTGAGTGATTTGACAGAGTGAGGAGTGAGATGAAAAAGGAGTGAGTGAAAAGTGGATGAGTCGGGGAGCGTGAGTCAGTGAGGACCGATGAGGAGTGAGTGAGTGAGGGGTGAGGTGTGAGTGATGAGTGCGTGAGTGAGTGGTGAGGATGTGTGGGTATGAGGAGTGAAGGGGGTTGAGTGAATGAGCGAGTGAGGTGTGAGTGTGTGAGGATGTAGTGTGTATGAATGTGTGATTGTGGAGTTTGCGTAGGTTTAAGTTGGGTTTTGTGCGAGATTAGTTATCCTTTGATGAGGAGCTCCATGGCCCTTAACTTCTGTCGGTTGCCCCCCGGGAGCGAGAACTACTGGTAGTTAGCAACGTCGAACGGAGGTCAGGGTTCCTGCGTGAGTGGGCACAGGTTTGGGCTTTTTGTGGGTGTCTGTGAAAACCCCTTGGCCAGCCATTCTATTCCCAAAGAAGGTACCTTGGGCCCATGTTTTCAGCTGGAACGGGTTTACATGAGCTGGTAAAACGTCAGGGGAGGCACAGTTGTGATGGCCTCAAGGGGGTAGGTTTTTTGTGGCTCCACTGTGAAGACGTAGTGGCGGGTGGATAGGGAAAGTTTTGCATCGAGGTTTTTTACAGGGAAAAGGGCCCCGTCGGGTTTCCCCCTATCGTCCCCTTTTGTGCCAATTATAGGGTTCGTTAACAAAAAGGCCCTTTAGTTTGGGGGGGGTCTGAAAGTACGCGGGGCACTGTTGGCTTTAGTTTTGGGTTCCTAGTTGACCCAGAAAAATTTGGGTCCACTCTTAAGGTGCTTTTGAGAAGTGAAGCCTGGGTGCCATTGGTAACAGGGGTAGGTGTTGTCTGGCACCAACTGCTTCCCTTTCGACGTTGGGGTTCTCAACTCGCTTTGACTTTTTTTAGGGGTTTTTTTGTCGATGAAGGGCCCCGCGTAACCCGGGGTCACAGTATTGGGTTTCGATCCCCCTCGGTGCGCATATGCTTTTTCCCCGCGTCGCGGGGGATTTGGGGGTAAAGCGGTTTGGGTGTAGAGCGGGTGACAGCTCTCGTAGTGTAGATACTGGAGGTGTTTTGGGGCTTAAAATGTACGTCCGTGCGGAAGAACCATTTTCTCGTACAGTCGACGCAAGAAATGTGACGTGAGGCGAGAGTTTTCCCACGGACTTGACAGCTAGGTTTTGTTGAGGCCTTTTAAAAAAAGTGTTAATGACTTCTCTCCATGGGTCCACACTCGTAGAGTCATCGAAAAAACCGAGCCAACAGAGGGGTGGTGTTTTGAGTTGAAAAAAGTTTCCTCTAGTTCCCCATGTACAGGTTCATAAGATGGGCCATTTTGTCCCCTAGCTGACCTTTACTTAAAGGGTAGTGGCGGTCCGGGAAACGGAAAGTTGTTGTTAAGTACCATTTCGGCCAAAGAGATGGGGGAAGTCGTCTTGGTACGGAATCCGCGGGACGGTTTTAAGAAAGTGCCCCATGCACCCAACCCATTTCTGTGGGGATATTTGTGTAGAGTGATTTTTACATCTATGTCGCCAATAATAAGTCCTTTGGTAGGGTGTTGTTGAACTTTTAAACGCCCAGAAAGGGTGGTGTCTTGAGTGAGAGGTAAAATTCTTGACGTGTCTTGAAGGTGGAAGTAACAAATGTGAATTCATTCTTTTGGGGGAGTTGAAAACTTGATAGATGGACGTCCGGGATTATTGGTTTGTGAATTTTCGGGAAAGTGTAGAATACAGGGTCCCGGACTCCTCGGGGGTGAGAAGTTTAATCGAGTTTACTCAAGTTTGAGAGGCCCGGCTTTTCCAAAAATTTTAAATCCCCTTTTTTGGATTCCGTAGGATCTCTTGTCAAACGTTTTTTTGGTGGTTTGTCTGACAGTTGGCGGTTCGCCTCCTCAATGTATGCGTCTTTGTCCCTTACTCAGTGGGAGCCTTTATCTGCTGGTACAATTTCGATGTTATTATTTTTCGCAGCTAGAGAGGCTTTCCGTTTTTTGAATAGATAGATTAGACGTTTTTTACATTTTCTGTGAAGCGGGGAGCTACTTGTGTCTTTGTGGTTTAGTAAATTTCTAATGGGTGGCAGAGGGAAGTACGGGGCCCAATCAGATGCAGGTTTAAATTTTTTGATTTCTGGGTGGTATTATTGTTGTATTCTGCTTGTTTTGTTGAAGTACAGTTTTAAACGGAGATTCCCCGCAAAAAGATAAAACATACTTACCCAATTTTAAAATGATCAAATGAGGTGGGGGCGAATGTTAAACCCTTTTTTTAAGCCTTCCAACTCTGAGTCCGACAGCTCGTGGCTAGAAGGTTCAAGATTGCGTTTTTGGTTTCCTTTTTTTATTAGGTACACCCCTGGGTGGGGGGGGGTTTTTTTGAAGGAAGGGCGCGGGACCGAGCAGGTGGTTTTTCGAGTGTAATATATTTATAATCAAAATCCTTATTTGTTTAAGTAAACATTCGCAAGTTTTTTATTTTTTATTTTTAAAAATTTAAAAAAAAATTTGAATATTAATAAATTTTTTTTTTATATCTTTATGGTTTTGAAAATTTAAAAAAAAATACAAAAAAAACAATTTCAAATAGTTTTTCTAAACCACATAATATTTAAAAATTTTTGTTTAAGTAAACATTTGTAAAATTAATATAATATATTGTTTTAAATTAAATTTTTTTAACCTGTAATGATTTTTTTTTTTTTTTTTTTTAATATCACTACATACATATACCCAAAATCCATTCGTTTTAAATAAAACATTCGTTATTTTACGTACCCCGTTGGACCCCTCCGAAAATATTTGTAAAATTTAAATTTAAAAAATTAAAATAAATTAAAAAATAAAAAAATTAAAATTATCTACTAATACATACCAAAAAACCTTATTCGTTTTAAAAAAAAACATTGTTTGCGACGTACCCCTGTTGAACCCATCCGAAAAAAATTTGTAAAAATTTAAAAATTTTAAAAAATTTAAAAAAAATTAAAAAATAAAAAAATTAAAATTATCTAAATACTAAATATACCCAAAATCCTTATTCGTTTTAAAAAAAACTTCTTGCTGAGTACCCATGTTGAACCCCCCGAAAATATTAGTAAAATTGAAAATTAAAAAATTAAAATACCAAACACAGTGGCCTAGCAGGATGATGAGACGAGGATGCAACCCGCTCACGGTCTATGGCGGAACAAGGGGAGGGGCGGGGGGGCGATGCCCCCCATATTTTTTAAAAATAAAAAAACATTTAATTTTTTCCTTAATTTTATTGTGCCAACTCCCCAACAGCGTAGCGAACGGATATTTACAACTAGCGAACGTTTTTACCAGCGCGTTGGGGATGAGTTTTTTTGGAATATTTTTTCCAATGATTACTTTTTTATGTGGAATCCCCTTTACTTTTTAAATTACGATATACTTGTTTTTTATACACTGTAAAAGGTTTATTTTAAAAAACCTTTTTTTCTAGAATTTTTTGACCAATTTTTCAACTTTTTTTTCAAGGGGGCACTACATCCCCATAATTTTTATGTAAAGTAAAATAGAACGTGTAGCCCCACCCGTTTGGTCAAAATGGGCCCAAAAATATCACAAAAAAATATTAAAAAAAACCCGGAGAAAAAATCGTAAAAAGTAGATTTCTATAAGAAATTTTTTTTAAAATGTCTCTAAAATCAAACTTTAATGTTTTCAGTGTTTTTAAACGTTTCAAAAAAATTTTCTCAATACGGAGTACCCGTTTGCCAAATACAAAAAAAAAAACCCCTAAAAACAAAAAAAAAATCTTTTAAAAGTACGATATTTGAGAAATTTTATTCGTTTGAAACCAAAAAACAAACAGCTTGAATTTCAGAGTTTTTAAAGGGTCCCCCCCAATTTACATAAAGATGCATAGCCGTTTCCCGGTTAGAGCGAACAAACAGACAAAAAAAATAAAAAAAACAAAACCCCCGAGCTTTTTTTTGGGGTAAGTAAGTAAAAACAAACAAAAAAAAACGAAGTCAAAATTTAAATCTTGCTTTGCTATCCAATTTTATAAAAGGCCACATTAGAAAGTATGAAATCACGTAGGACGGAAGGGGGGGGGGGGGGGGGGGGATTTTAAGGTGTGTTTGGAGTTTTTGGGGTAAAGGGGATCAGGATATGATTGTGCACGCTACAGCAGGGGACGGCCTGTTGAGCTCTAGGGTGTTGGGTTTTAGCACGTTGCTTGAAGTAACCTGAATGATGACAAAACAAAAAAACCCACACAAATACATTTTTTTAAATACTTTTTTCTCAACACCAAAAAGCACACTAAAAAAAATATTTTCAAAAAAATTTTGCCAGTGGTGGCGCAATTATTGGGGGGCTCTGCCCCACATGCCCTTCCCACGTATATACATGAATGACGAAACGCCACCCCCCCCCCCCGATTATGCCCAGATCCCCCCATGAAATGAACTCACCACATTTTAAATACGGGCGTCATACAGAGCCTTTGATAGATGGGTTGTTTTTCGTTTTTCATGGAGACGATGCGCTTTTCCAGGTGCCACATTCTCTCCCCATCTGCGAGATACATCCACCTGGCCCAGGTGTTCCCACCAAAATACCAAGGGCAACGATTAGTACAAACAGCAGTACTCGCAGCAACGAATAGTTTGGTTAAATTTTAGATTAAGGCTGTCAACCGTTAGGAGGGGTCAAGTGGCAAAAACCAGCCCAGGGATGGGGAGGAAAAGGGGTTTCTCATGTCGGGGTCGTCATGTTTTTCATGTCCGTTGTTCCTTGTCATGTTTTTGGGGGAGGCCGCAAGGGAAAAGGGGGGAGGGGTTCCGAACGATTGCCAGAGATCGCCTAGTTTCGGGGGGAAATACTCCCTATAGCTGATGTTTACGGAGTACATTTTTAATTTATTAATTTTAAAAACAGGATCCCCACAAGTGCTAGGTTACAAAAACTAAACAATACAAATACATTTTTACAAATCATTAAATTTAAATATAAAGCAAAACAATAAGAAAAGTAAACAAAAAAAAAAAATTTTAAAAAAGTTTTAAAAAAACAAAATGAATGATGGATGAGCGTAGCGAGCAAAGCGAGGAAGCAAAGATTCCTTTTCCCCCCCTGGGAAAAAAAAAACCCGGAAGTTTTTTTTTTTTTTTTTTTTTCTTTATTATTGGTGGTTTGTCAGCACCTTTCCCGGCTAAACCGATATCATTGAAAGAAATTTTCTGGAGACCTTCGAAAACCCCTTAAATTAGAACTGCCACGTTTTTGAGCGCAATCAAAAAATATTTTCATTAAAATCGAAATTTTATGATTTTTTTCGATTTGAAAAGTTTTCTTCCTTATAACACCTACATATGTTTTTATCCCTTTTAATGGTTTTCCAGAACCATAATTTTTGAATTAGATTCGTGTGAAATTGAGCCAATCAAAAAAAGTTTCTCATGAAAATCAAAATTTTACGTTAAAAAAACAATTCTTTGACTTATAACATCTACAGCTTAAAATTTGTTTGAAATAATTTTTCACAGAACCTTAATTTATGAACTAGGAAAACGTTTAAAGTCCCCCCGCGTTGTTGGAGAGCGTAATTTGGGCATTGAGTGCCATTGTTATGGGGATTTTCTTTTTTTCTGTAAAAAAATTAGTACTATTTTGAAGATTTTTTAAAATTTAAATTAAAAAAAAAAAAATAAACTTTTAATTTTTTTAATTTTTTTTAATTTAACGTATGAATTTTTAAAAAAATTTAAAAACAAAAAAATTGCAATTTTCATAAGAAATAAATTTAAACGATTATGCTAACATTTCACACGAAAATTTAAATTTAAAATTTGGTTCTGTGAAAAAAATTACAATAAAAAAAGATGTGGTGTTTTTAAAAAAAATTGTTTTAAAAAGAAAAAACCCCCAAAATTTATTTTCATGAAAATAATTTTTCGATTTCGCTCAAATTTACACGGTATCTTAATTTATAAATTAAGGTTTTTGTGAAAAAATCATGAAAATCGGATCAAAACATGAGGGTTATAAGTAAAATAAATTTAAAAAATCCCCCCCAAAAAAAAACGTTTTAAAAATTTCGATTTTCATGAGAAATAATTTTTTGATTTCGCTCAAAAAACGGCCGTTCAAGTTCGAGATTTCGAAGGCCTCCATAAAAAATTTTATCGCAAAGGAGTACGGTTTGCCGGAATCTGCTGACAAAAAACAAAAAAAACAGAAAAAAAAAGAAGGAAAGAAAAAAAACATTTGGATTTTTTTCTCCAGTGTAGTGAAGGAATCTTCGCTTTGCCCCAATTAAAATATTTGTGTGAAATTTGAGCCAATCGAATTATTTTTTTTTTTGAAAATTCGCAATTTTTCGATTTTTTTTTTTTTTTTTAAATTACGATTCATTAAAAAAATTTAAATTTAAGTTTATTTTTTATTAATTTTAAAAAAATTAAAAAAAATCTTTAACTAATTTAAAGATTTTTTCACAGAACAACAGAAAATCCGCCCCTAACACATGGGAGCTCAATGCACCAAATTTCGTCATCCAACAAAGCGGGGGGATTAACACCGTTTTGGGGGAGTCCCGCGTAACGCATGTTCTCTCCAGAGATGCCCGACTGATCAGCACGTGGTCTCGATGGCTGTGACGACTCGCCAGCCAGCCCGAGCGAGAGAGCAAAGATGTGTGAGTGTTGAGCCGCGTTTCCGAGCTATTAATACATAGCGGTAGGTCGGGGGGCATTTAAACTTTAAAAATTATCGAAACTGCAAAAAATTTACTTTGTCTTGACCCATGACAACCCCCTGTCTTTTTTATTTTGACGGGGGGCGGCCATACGCGGTGAGCTAATTCCAGGCGAATGTCTTTGACAGTTTAAAAATTAAATTGAATCAACCCACACTTTGACAATAAAAGTTTGTGTATGAAATAGGTTTTTTGACTTCACAAAGTAAATGCTATATAATTACAATTCCATCAAGATCATTGGGGAGTGGCAGTACTTTAGATGGGAGTTTGGGCAAAAGGAGGCCATGAGTAGGTATTAAAAGTTGAAATTTCGAGGAAATGTAAATATTAATGTAATAGTCCCATTTTTAATAGCATTTGTCTGAAATTTTATTACCGAAAAAAAAAGTATATTCGCTTTTTTTCCCTTTTACACTCAAATAATTTCGATAGGCCGTCGGCCCGATCCCAGCCCCCGGAAATCATTAATAAAGTTTTTTAGCTTTCTCAAGCGAGTTTTTTTACCCCCCCCAATTCGCACACAACTTTTATTTCGTTATTTTTTTAAATTAAACTTAAAAAAAGAAGTAAGTTCTCATCAAAATTTTTCAAAAAGCATTTTTACTATTTATTCTCAAGGGTAAAGCGAGCAATGAAGAACAACAGCAATAGTTGGAAGAACTAATATTTTTATGTGTTTTTTCGTCATTATTACACAAAGTCTAACTCGCAACCTTCTCGTCCCCTTTGACCTCTCCCCGAGGGTTTGACGAAATGAAAACGGACGGTAAAGAACAGACGAAGGGGGCCCCACGACGTGGGGGAACCCCTCCCCTCCCCATTCGCTTGTGGCGGGGTCGCCCAGCCAGGCCTTTCCCCCCCTTGTCCCTCCGCTTCCCATTTGTTCCCCCCTTGGAAAGAAGTATAAAAAGAAATTTTTTTTATCTTGGAGGGCGGCCCCTAAAACTACAAATATAATACCGGTACCAATAAAAAAAAATCATTTCATTTCAACAAAAAGTAAAAATTTAAGTTTATTAAGGGAATCCCTAGACCCGAATATGTTTTTTAAAGTTTGCAGTTAAGGTTAAAAAGTAAGAGAATGTAAGAGTGGCTTAATAAAAGAGCGGATTATTTTTTTAAAATATTTTTTGACGGGAAAACCCAGAAAAAAAAATTGACAAATTAGGGAATCGTTGCTAAAGTTAAAATTGAATTTTAGCAGCGGTTTTTTGTAATTTTTTCTACACTTCTTTACTACAACCTAAAAAAAGGTTTTTTGTATTTATATGGTTTGTTGCTTTGCAAAATTTTTTTTCGCCTCCCGGTACAATTTCAAATTTTGTACCTTTTAACGAAAAAATGTGAAACCCCCGAAAATCATATAAAACCAAAATATTTTA
Source organism: Sweltsa coloradensis (assembly GCA_024449915.1). Taxonomy (NCBI): domain Eukaryota; kingdom Metazoa; phylum Arthropoda; class Insecta; order Plecoptera; family Chloroperlidae; genus Sweltsa; species Sweltsa coloradensis. The sequence goes on along the minus strand of JAMZAV010013144.1, from coordinate 7,797 downwards.
TTTAGGTTGTAGATAAGGGTGTAAAAATAATATAAAAAAAAACCGCGCAAAAAATTCAATTTGAACTTGAGCAACTGTTTCCCAGTTTTTGAAAAAAATTTGTTGATTCTGGGGTTTTTGTCCCGCAAAAAATTTCAAAAAATATCCGTCTTTTATTAAGCCCCCCTTACATTCTACTTACTTTTCAGACGTCTTTATGCATTCTTAGAAAAAATTTTTGGGGTCTAGGGATTCCCCTTTAAATTAAAATGCCAAAAAAAAAAAATGTAGATAATAAAATGGTTATCAATGCGGGGGGTCTTTTATAACATTTTGCAGTTATACACACAAGTAATTGTTGAAAAGGGGTTTTTCAATTTCAATCGTTTTTTAAGAAATCTGAGTAATTTTTTTGCGGTATGGAAATCTACAAATGGAGTGAGTATAGAATAATTTTTGGACCAGTAATGACATTTTGTCAAAATCAATACGAAGTTGTTTGTAAGATCAACTCACCCACTTTGATTTTTTCGCCAGAAGCCGACAAAAGTACGGGGCCGTTTGAAAGATTTGAAGATCGACTTGAATATTGCAGAAAATTATACGATGTAAAGAAAGAACAGAGTCATCAAATGTTTTAACAGGAAGCTTCACAAACGCTTTTTCAGGCGCGTTTTTGGATGAGCGATTTTTTTTTAAACAAAAAAAAAGTGTTAAATTGCGTTTTTCATGAGAAATTTTTTTTCGATTGCGTCAAATTTTACACACATATATATATAAAAATTCAAAAATTGAGGTTCTGTGAAAATTCTTTATAATCGAATAAAGCATGTAGATTTTTACAAGTCGGAAAAATTTTTTTTTTAAAACAAAAAAAAAAAAGCGTTAAAAATTGCGATTTTCATAAGACATTATTTTTGTTTGGCCAAAGCACACCAAATATTTTTTTTCATAAAATTAAGGTTCTGTGAAAAAATCATTACAATGATAAAGCATTTTTTTAGGTTTTATAAGGAATAATTTTTTTTAAACGAAAAAAATCGTAAAAATTCTTTTTAATGGAAAAATTTTTTGATTGGCTAAAAAAAGTGGCGTTTAAGTTCAGAGTTTTCGAAGGCCTCCATAAAATTTCATCGCAATTAGAGTATTGGTCAAGCCGGAATCTTTGCGGACAAATACAAAAAAAAAAAAAAAAAAAAATTTCCGGATTTTTTTTTTTTTCGGTGTAGTGAAATGGAATTTTCCTTCGCTCGCTACGCTCATCCAACGAGAACGAGACAGAGAGAAACAAAAAAAACCAAAAAAAGGGAATTTCAATCATTCGATTATACATAATAATTGTAAAGAAATTTCCCGCGGTACTGCCAAAGTAACAACCTTAGGCTAAAAAAAAAATATGACCCCGGACTGTGCTGCGTTTCGCCAACCCTTGAAGAAAGAATGTTTGCAATTTTCTTTAGAATTTTTAGCAACAGCATTAATTACCTATATCGATGTTTTTAATAACAAAAAGTCTTATCTCAATTTGTAACGCACATGCATTTTAATACACTATTCTGCCCCAAAAAAAAAAATAGTAACTGTAACTGTACACATTTTCATGAGTCGTCTACAACAATCAATACACATTTATTTTATATAAAATGAAAATATGGGTAAGCCGCCCAGATCCTTTTGTGATGCAATACGAAATAAATATTAGCGAAAAAGTATATCGATTACCATAGGCATAACTCATAAGTAATAAATTTTGACAATTTTAAAAAAATTTGTTTTTCCTTGTGAGTGGCATTTTTTTTTTGGGGGGGGGGGGGGGGGGGTTGTTAAATAGACGTATTTGAAGAATTCACTTTTAACAATAAAAAATAAATCAGATATATTTTGCCAATCAGAAACACGAAGAGCTGACGGCGACGGGTGGAGACATCTCCCAGTCCCAAATCTGTAACAGCGATTAGCCAAGGTCACTTGGCTTGTCATTGGAAAGAAAAGCCCCTGGCCCGCCGGTAATACGGGGGGCGGGGGGCGAGGGGAACAATTTTTTTATATTATGAAGTATTTTTTGACATATTTTGTAGATATTTAGATATTTTCATATTTTTGCAAAAGTTTGTATTTATTTTAAGGGTTTTGTCACCAAAAAATTTTTAAAAATACCCTTATAACAGTACACATTAAAAATCAAACCATTTTCCGGGTCTATGCCCTAAACCAAGGCCTCCCCCCCATTAAACACAATCAGTACTTACCCAGCAAAGAGCATAATACCCAAAATTATTTTTGGTGACACAGACCATCCACATACCCCTTTCACAACCTGCTGACCATTTATATTTTTTAGGTTACAAACATGTCACCGCAAAAAAACCCAAAACAAAAAAACAAACCTCAGAGCTAAAATCGTGAAAATACATGCGAGGAGTGTAGAAACATTGAAGTATAAGCAATAAAAAAAATTTTTGAAAATAATTTAAATTTTTTTCATACATCTTGTATTCTTTGGGTTTCTGGGGTAACTTTGTAAAATTCAAACAATTCTGTCAAACCGAACATTTTTATAAAATGTAAATACAAATTTTTTTTTTTTTTTAGCATAATATAGCTACCGTTTTTAGTCTCCATACCCCCAATTTGCACCAGTATCTTTTTCCGTCTTGCAGAAGATATAATTTAGATTTTTGAACTCGCTTTTCAGAGCTCTCCATTATAATTTTGAATACCCCACTACACTGACAAATGAGTAAAACTGATTTTTAAAGCAGACGACAGAGATGGTGGCGACGGCAGGAGACCTATTTCCCCCGCCCCAAGTCTCGTGCACGCGATTAGCAAAGGGCACATGGCAGGAAAAAAAGCCCGGCCAGCGACTAACTGCAGGGGGTGGGGCGGGGGGGCAATTTTTTTATTTTATGAAGTATTTATTCATATTATGTAGATACTGAGAAAATTTTTATATTGTTGCAATTTTTTCGTATTTTTTATAAGGGTTTGACCAAAAATTGTTAAAATATCCTCTATACACTGACAACCAAGAATCGAACCTTTCCGGGGCAGCCATAAGCGAGGCCCCCCCCACCCCTTAACACAATATGTACTTTACCCCGCAAAAAGCATAATGCCCACAAAGTATTTTGGATGAACAATGACCTCCTAAACCCCTTTTCCCTAGCCCTGGACCATTTATCATTTTTAGGTTACAAACATTTTCACCCCCCCCCCCACCCCCACCCTACCCGCCCGAAAAAAAAAAACAAGGGTAGTTACTCCACGCCCCCGAAGGTAGACAACGCAAAATTAAATGATTAAAAAGATAAGCAATATTTTTTTTGGGATCTCTTTAACACCAACCATGTTTCAATATTAGTTGTTTTTGTGGCAAATACCCATTTTTAGCGGGAAATTCACATGTAGGAGGGGGCTCGCAAAAAGAGATTTTTCAGTCTTTTAAGTATGGAGTAATTTGAACGTCTAGTTTTTTTTTTTAAAAAAATACAAACGGATAATTAAATAAAAATTGAAAATTTTAAATTATGCGGCCACTTTAAAAACACTATTTAAATAAAAACAAGAAATAATTTTAAAGGTACTCAAAAAGTATGAGGGGCTGCGTTAGGGTTTTTAGGGTTCCCGAAAACACAAAATGAAATACCGGGTTTTTATTTGTAAAGGGATGGATGCAAAAAACACCCAAAAGAATACAAACGAGAAAAAAATTTAGGGAATTTTATTATTATATTTGTTTAATATCTATCCTATCACTTTGCAAACTGATTTACAAAAAAGGGCAACTATATAAAACTAATTACATAAATGCGACCAAAATGAACTACAGTTAAAGATTTTATTGTTTTCTTTGTTTATTCAAATTTAGATCCTTTTGCCGGATAGGAAAAATTAAGTACAGTATAATCCATTATGTTTTTTTTTATTCATTTCCCAAATTTTGTACCTGGTTACAAAACATCATTTCTTATTAAAATAAAATACCTGTGTTTATAACTTACACAATAATTATTTTCTTGAACACAGCAAAGTTTGGTAGAGGGTGAATATACGTTTTTCCCCTGTTTTTCCAATTCTATTGTCGAACCACAAATGAGTGGTTCCCAACATCCCATTTTTAAAAAATTTTAAAAAAAGGTTTGAACGCTATTGGTTTCCCTTTTTTGCCGCGGTTTCCTTAATTTTTAATAGGGTACATAGTTTTTAAGTTTCCTCCGTTTATGCGGTTTCCCCGATCAATAATTAGATCTTTCCCCAACAAGTAACTATTTTGAGTAATAACAAGGAAACACAAGGTTTCCCCACAGCTTGATGACCCGTACGGCAAATTCCACAAAATAAAGAGTTCGTTTAAAAGGGGTTAGTCACACTACCTCTAATATTAAAAAATAAGAAAAAACAGCTTTTTAAACAAATTCTCATTTTTTAAAAATTCCTGTCAAAGTACCATACAAAATTTATAGAAATTAACCAAAAAAAAAAGTTTTAAATGGGTTATAAGAAGCGGAAGTCACAAACGGTAAAATGTTTAAAAGCAGGGCTTTAGGGATGCAATACGTTTTTGATATTTTTTATTCTAAATTCGAGCAGGTTTCGATTGCGTTGAAACACACAAAGTAAAAATACATTTTTAATTATTTATAAGTTCGCATATGAAAAAACTATAATTTGCAAAATCCTGAGGTTGCGAGCTAAGTAAGAATTTGTTCCCGGGAAAACAGTAATTTTAAAATATCAAATTTTCAAATCGTTTAGTGAGATGAAAGCTTGGGTTTGGAGTCGAATGGTATTGGGACGTTACAGTCCTACCCCTTGTATTTTTTGTTTTTTTGTTGCTTTTAAATCTGTCTAATATATCTCATATCATGTGGAACTTTCAATATTTTCGGGACTTTTAAATCATATTTTTCTAACAAGTGTTAAAGTCGTGTGAATCTGCATCTAAGCATGCAAAGGCCAACCCTAGGGTTGAAAGTGTGGAATGTGAAGCTGTGGAGCCGAGGCTCATGTTTTGGGTTTTTCGGGTTTACCGGAGTGGCCTAGAAGTGACGTCACCCCCATGTAAATTGGGAACGTGCTGGAAAAGTGCATAGGCTTCATCTTTTGACGGCAACGAGCAAGGGTTGAGGAATGCGGCAAGCGTAAATGGCAACCCGTTGAGAAAACTCCAACGAAAATGTGAATTTTGTTGAATTTGTAGTCGACGATCGCAAGCCTAGGATGACCCGGGGAGTTTGAACCCGGAGACTGACCAATGGCAGTGTCCCGTAGAGACACACGTGACCGGACGGCGAGGGCAAGAAGAAGCCCCGATCGAGCGAGAAGGCGGCAAGAAGCATCCACCTCGACCACTGTGGGTCACGTTTTGGGAAAACCGGACGGTTGAGCCCGAGGTGCACGTGTCGTGCCAGCGTTGGAACCACCCCTGCGAGAGCCATGATGGTCGTTGACCCTCCGCCTATTACGGAGTGGCCGACTAGGCTAAGGGAGCTGGTCTTGTTTTGACGTTATTTTTTGCTATTTGAAACTTATTCTGAAGAGTACGGCGCGTTTTTGGTGACCCCTATGTAAAGGGTAACCGCTAACGTACGTCTGATAATGACGACCCGGCGAGTGCACGGTAAATTCTAAACTACTACAGAGTTGCGGGTGAGCATGAGCTCATTTCAAGTATACAGTTCCTGTCTTCGGACTGGCTTTGCGGTGTCGAGATAGGGTGCACGTGTAGTGCCAGTAAATACAAGACCACGTGGTTAGCCAGTACCACGAGGCTAGAGCAAGTAGCATCTCTCCCTCTACGAGAAATCTGGGCTGTGGTAAGCGAAACTAAGCATTCTGGGCGAGTAGCCGAGAGGTACGCAGTAGGACAAAAGGTCCCCCGTCCGCCACTGGACGCCTTCTCCGTAAGCAACCTACGCGCCGGAGCGCGTGCCATTTGCAGTCACATCATTCCCCCCCCCTTTTCTTCGATCAAGACCAAGGAACGGGGATGAGACTTTGGAATGAGACAGAAAGGGCAGGGTTGAGTAGAGTGTTGGTTTTGCATTTTCTTGTATTTTTATTTCATTCCCTGTATCACAAAGTATGTATTTTTGTTTGTCTAAAAATCGGATCCCATTGCTAACTTCAATTGAAACCATAACTTCATTGTTGTAATTTAACTTCTTTTTTGAGTCAGTAAGTCCACTAAAAGCACACAGCTTTTCAACTTAGTAGTGCATTTTGCCCCCTGTTTTCCCCAACTCATAGTGTAGTTCTTGCAAGGACCTTCAGTCCACCCCACGCCGCATCACGGGTGGTTGACCCAGTTTCAGCAGGAGCGCCCGAGGCCCGAACGAGCGTGGAGCGGACCCGCAACGGCGTGGCTCACCACTGGCGCGCCTGGTAAGACGATTCGCTACCCCCTTTTGGGTAGTATGCTAGACAGTGCTGGGTTGCACTGTCAGTACACTCTGGCGAGTTGTTGTTTTTTGTATTTCGTGTATGTGTTTTTGATTTGCGGTTTTTCACATTTTAGTCTATGTTAGTCTTGTCTCTCCGCGAGCTAGTAGCAGGGCAGGGTTTTCGAGACAGTTATAGGGCTAGGAAGGGTGACCTTTACCCACACCACCCCCCCACCTAAAGTGACTCTATCTGGAGAGTCACGAGTGAATCACACTCTGGCGCTGGTCGGGTTTTTCGGGCAAGGTGGTGTTGGAAAGGGTTGCGACGTGACTTCACCAGCTATACTGTAGGGTTAGACCGTTCTGCGAGTAGGCGGGTGAAGGGGTGAAGTCACAGTATGCGTGGCCTTTACCACCCCAGATTGTCGTATTGCAAGCTAGATGGTGTATCGGTGTATCAATGGGCTCATCGCACCTACCCCACACATCACGCGAGCGGCGATTAGCGACGAAACCCCGAGCGAGTCTCCTACACCGAACCACGAGACAACTTTGAGAAATGAAAGCAAATGCCCTGGAGCTAGACAACCCGCAACAAAATTGACAATAACTACTATAGCATTTGCGTCCAAAGTATACATCCGATTTCGATAATATTTTGGGACGTTCTTAAGTATAATATTATGAATAGATCCCTCTTTTTATTTTGTGATTTCCACAATCTCACTTACATTTACTAAATAACTCTTTTTTTCGTATGGGGAAAAAATAAACGAAATAAAGCAAACCGTAAACAAAATATTCATTAATAATTGTTACAAAAAATTTCATGAAATTATCTTTAACGGTTTACGATTTTATTGCAGAAGAAGCAGAAGTCTGCGACTCCCGAGGCCTCTTAAGCGTTTTCCCAGTAAATTTTACAGTAAGCAGAGCCGTGCTCTGTGCTATATTCTACCCGGGCCTAGACGGGGAAACAGCGATAGTTCAACCCACCTCTAAGATGTTTGAGAGTCCGTCTAGGGCGGCGGCCACGGTCTTTCCCGTCCTGACTGTCGAGGGAGCGAGCAGAGCGGAGTGAGTACGTTCATCTGCACCAGGTGTAGCAGCTCTCCAAAGTGAACAGCCAAAACGTGTAGTTCCTAACAACCCCCGCAGCTTCTCTCTGAGACATCAAATCTCCCTGCAAAGGAAACATGATTTCACCCACGACGACGTAGATGCAAAGAACATTCACCTATACGAGAGTTTCAGATGATGTCGCACCGACTGTCATGCCGACTGAAGGGAAAACTTTCATTGGCGCCATCTAAACACAGTTTACAGGGATTAACTTTATTGAAGATTCCTTCAAGTTGCAAACCCTTTGCTGTTCAATCAATCAAATACGATTCTAATATCTGTTTTAAGCTTTAGTAAGGAAACATGGAAA
>JAMZAV010013143.1:0-15765 GCA_024449915.1 Sweltsa coloradensis | reverse complement strand
GAGAGAGAGAGAGAGAGATTGATTTATTGATTTAGGACTTTTTTATAAGCGGGATTAGGGACAGTGAGGCCTTTTCTTACATCCAACCTTTAAAATGTGTAATACAAATTGATACAAATTATAGTATGACAGATAACTACATACATATTCTACTAGTACACTACAAAATATTGAAACAAACGAGAAAAAGAGAGAAAAAGAAAAAGAAAGAGAAAGAGAAAGAGAAAAAAAAAGAAAAAGAAAAAGAAAAAGAAAAAGAAAAAGAAAAAGAGAAAGAGAAAGAGAAAGAGAAAGAGAAAGAGAAAGAGAAAGAAGAAAGAGAAAGAGGAAAGGGGAAGAGGAAGGGGAAGAGGAGAGGAAGAGGAAGAGGAAGAGGGAAGAGGAAGAGAAAGAGAAAGAGAAAGAGGAAAGAGAAAGAGGGAAAGAGAGAGACGTCGGATGCTGATAGCATAAGATGCGATGCCCTCTTTAGTGTGACAATAGCATTGCGAGGGTCTAGGTTTACACATCAAATATACTTCCGTGAGCGCGGGTTGAATATGCACAGCTTTCACGTTTCAATATCGATTTTCTCAAAGAACTTTGCTAAAATGAAAAAAAATGTTTTATTTTTCTGTGTTGTGTTGTGAGCTAAAGCTAAAAGCCACATTGAAATAATGAGGCAGCCACAGACGACAGTGACGAAGTATAGTGGTTGTTTTCTAGCCGGCGCGAGTGGGGGGGGGGGGGGGGGGGGGGGCGGGGTCGTGAGACTTTGTGTGCATCTATTGTTTACTTTTCCTAATACAAGTTGACCATTTCAAAAAAGTATTCTTTTCAATTGATTAAATTAAATGAATCAAAATCCGTTTAAGGGTTAAAGGCAAAATTATTCAATTAAATTTTTTAACAATAAAGAATTAAATTATTGAACAGTTGGTACAATCCCAAATGATTTGTCGATTTTACATGTCGTTCATAATACACATTTATAATAATATTTATTTCTAAAAAAATTGTCATCATTGTTCCAAAAAGGGTATTATTTATAATTTGCATTACCTTTAGGGCTAACACATGTATTTGTTTATCCCTAGGAAAACGTTAAGTCCCGCCGCGTTGTTGGATGAGCGTAATTGGTGCATTAAACTGCCATGTGTTTTGCTGATTTTCTTTGGTTCTGTAAAAAAATTATTACTAAGGTTGAAGTTTTTTTTAAAATTAAATAAAATAAAATAAAAAATAATCTACTTTTTTTTTTATTTTTTTATTAATCGTACTAATTTAAAAAAAAAAGAAAAAATAAAAAAATTGCGATTTTTTATAAGAAATAATTATGCGATGCCCCTCACATTTCACACGAATATATAAATTCATAAAATAAGGGTTCTGTGAAAAATTACTACAATAGGATAAAGCATGTAGGTGTTATAAGTAAAAACATTGTTTTTAAAAAGAAAAAAAAAAACAAAAATTTCTATTTTCACGAAAAAAAATTTTCGATTGCGCTCAAATTTCACACAAATATATAAATTCATAGATTTAAGGTTCTGTGAAAAATTCATTACAATCGGATTAAGCATGTAGGTGTTATAAGTAAAATAAATTTTCAAAAAATCGAAACAAATCGTAAAATTGCGATTTTCATGGGAAATAATTTTTTGATTACGCTCAAAAACGCGGCAGTTCTAAGTTAAACGATTTCAAAGGCCTCCATAAAATTTCATTGCAAAACGGAGTATCGGTTTAGCCGGAATCGTGCTGACAAACACACAAAAATACAGAAAAAAAAGAAAGAAAAAAAAACATTCCGGATTTTTTTCTCCAGTGAAGTGAAATGGAATCTTCGCTTCGCTCGCTACGCTCATACAACCACATGAAACACAGATCATTTTGTTTAATGCTCAATAAACTAATATACTTTTTGCGACATAATTTATAAATTCGTTGCGTTTGTTGCGTTGTTGTTCAAATTATAAATTTGATCCGCGGGTGTTCGCACCATGCCATGGGGTCCATACCACTGATTGCTATATTTCCTATTAAAAAATATCGATCTTTGGTTGGTTATCGCTCACTCGTCTATTGCGTCGGGGCCTACAGGGTTGGCTTGGTCGCTTTGGTTTAATGTCCCCCACTGAAAATCAGTTATGTGACTGAGTGGGTGGACTCTAAATATGAAATTATTTAACTAGGAAAACGCTTAAGTCCCGCCGCGTTGTTGGATGAGCGTAATTGGTGCATGAGCTGCCATGTGTTATGCGGATTTTCTGTTGTTCTGTGAAAAAATTAGTACTAAGTTGAAGATTTTTTTTAAACTTAAATTAAATTAAATAAAAAATAAACTTTAATTTTTAATTTTTTTAAATTAATCGTATGATTTTTAAAAATTGAAAAAAAACGAAAAATTGCGATTTTTATAAGAAATAATTATTCGATTGCGCTCAAATTCACACAAATATGTAAATTCATAAAATTTAAGGTTCTGTGAAAAAAGTATTACAATAAATAAAGCATGTAGGTGTTATAAATAAAAAAATTATTTTAAAAAGAAAAAACCCACAAAATTTATATTTTCATGAGAAATAGTTTTTCGATTGAGCTCAAATTTCACACGAATACCTAAATTCATAAAATTAAGGTTCTGTGAAAAAACCATTTAAATCGGATAAAGCATGTAGGTGTTACAAGTAAAATAATTTTCAAAAAATCGAAAAAAATCGTAAAATTGCGATTTTCATAAGAAATAATTTTTGGATTGCGCTCAAAAACGTGGCAGTTCTAAGTTCAGAGATTTCGAAGGCCTCCATAAAATTTCATCGCAAATGGAGTTCGTTTAGCCGGAATCGTGCTGACAAACACACAAAAATATAAAAAAAAAAGAAAGAAAAAAGGGAAAAAAAAAAAAAAACATTCCGGATTTTTTTCTCCAGTGTAGTGAAATGGAATCTTCGCTTCGCTCGCTACGCTCGCTACGCTCATCCATTATTTATTTTGGTGTCTATATTTGTCTTTAGTACTTGATATTTGAAATCGTCAAAGTGTACTTCATACTTCGTGCTTCAGCCCCACATATACGGCCATAGAATAACCAGGGTTGGAAAGTGTGTACACACTAATATGTCCCCCACCTCCTACATATCATCTCTAATACCCGAACTACTTGCCAGATGTACAATAACCAACCGCACGAACCCATATTAGCTTTGATAGCCAAATAGCATCAAGCTGACTGCAGCAAGAACTAACTACTTAACACACAGAGGATAGTAATGTGTAGACTAAAATGTCCACATTAACATTAATGCCCGTCTAATTGTTGGTCTAAACCGCTAAAAGCTTTTGTACCCTCTCTGATTTTGATATTCTCGATTCTCGCGTGGTTGACAAAATGCTGGGTTAGTCGGAGAGATGAATACTAGCCAGGTATCCACTTCTCTGGTATAGTAAGTGTTTCAGATTAGACCCTGGCTTGAGCATGTCTGCCATGTGTTCATAATGCATTATTATTAAATCATCATTTGGTTTAGGATCCTACACAAATTTGATTGAGTTTAACAAAATGATCACACTTTTTTTCTTCGCTCTTCCCTACACGGTTTTAAAGAGTGTAATTATCTTCAATAAATTTACCAGACAATGCATAATAGTTACATAACCATGGTAGAACATTATGGTAGCCCACGTAATTCAATGATCTAGTGAACAATAAGTAAGTCGCACACGTCATTGGGTAGTTAAACTAAAACAGATATCCCTGACAATGTGCGCGCGGCTTAAGGAGAGGCCTTCACTTTCACAGATATCCCTGACAACTTGAATGACAGTTCATAAGTGTGTCAGTCAACTAAATAAATAAACAAAATAAATAAAGGATTCGTGTGGACTAAATTTTAAGATATTCCAATTCATTTTAATAACATTCCCATTTCTTTGAACGTTGTCAACGATCATTTTCCAATATTTTCAAAACTGAAACAAATTTTTAGGATACTTCCTCCCACTACAATTTAAAAAAAACTTCTCTAACAAGGGGGTTTGAAATAGAATTTAAAAAAAGTATAAATTACCTTTTTCAGAAGTGAACGTACAATTAGTGTGAAAAATGCTAAGTTTTATTCAAAAGTCAAATCATTATTCAAGTTTGAAGTAATTCCGTGAGAAAATATATTGTAACTGGCTTGCAGTTAAAATCAATACCCGCTGCACCGACAGTGTTGGTGGCTCGACTCTGATTCGGGAGGTCCCGGGTTCGAATCCCGTCGAGACCGGCAATCCTGACTGAAGGTTTTTTCCGAGGTTTTCCTCAGTCGTTAAGGCGAATGCAAGGGATTGAGTCCTCTTAAACAGCCCTCGGACATCCCTTCACAATTTCCTATCCGCACATACCTAGTTCACCTGAAGAGGGGCTAATTGCACCCTATAACAGGTTTCCCACGATAAAAAAAATAATGAAAAAATACCCGCTGCAACTTTTCTTCTTCGCATTATACAATTAAACTCATTGTTTCTCGGAGATGTCCGACTCAAACACAAAGTGACCGCCTCGTCCTAGTCTGACAGATGTTGCGTAGGCTCTAGATTATCCCCCCCTGAGAGATCCCGCCGGTCTTGGCACTGACCCAACCATTTAGAGATGCACCATGACATATGTCGCGGAATCCAAGTTGTATATGGGGGCTATTTGTGTTTGTAGCCGGGCTCTCGTTAAGTCGTAAACAACGAACGTATTGCACAGTGTCCAAAGCCTCGTCCGTGACTTGGGATATCAGGAGAAAGATGTGGTGGACGCGTACAGAATGGGGGCGTCCGAGAGTGGTGTGTTGCACAGCGCGACACATACGTAATTAAGGGGTATTCATCTGCTAAACTCAAAAATTTTATTTCATTCAGCTAACTTATTATTATAATTTTTAAATAACAAAAATTTTGTGGGTCCACCTTTACCCCCCCGCCCCCCAAAAAAAAATTCATCAAACTTGTCATTTCGGAAAAAGTCTCCGATAAGAAATAGCATGGGGAGGGATTTTTTTTCCCCGTGACCTTCGAGGATTGATCCAAAAATATTGGCCATTATTGACGTACTCGACAGTTTTTTCTGTAAATCTCTATATTTTGTTTTGTATTTGGGCAAGTGGTTCGGTCAAAATGCTGATTACCAAGAATGGGTGTGTTTTTGGAATGCATATTTTTTGCGTGTTGAGAGTACATTTTGTGCACAGTTTCAATAATAATGATGTAATGGGCCATCTTAGATTAGTACGATGCTCTAAAATCTATGTGGAACAAAAGAGAAGCAGGTTAACGCCGATTTAAGAAATTTTCCGATACGCCAATGTTTGCAAATTTCTGGATAAAAAATTTCACAGTTAGAGGTATAATTTTTCATCATGTAGTATAATGCTGTAGATTATTTGGTATAAAATTTTTGGGTAACAGCCGCATTAATATGGTTTGCGTTACAAAAGGAAGTATAGAAAACTATTTATATTGTATTATTTTTTTGTTTTTATCTGAAATTTTAAAACGTGCCATTCTTTTATCTGGATTTACGTCAAGTAGACGTCAAGTCTATGTCAAATCTAGATCAAAGCTCATTATATCTCGATGCATCACCTGAGAACACAACAAGTGTTTCAAAGTGGATTCTCGCGTGTTAGTCAGAGCTCTCGCTGACCTATGTTCCCTCCCACTGAACGCGGTTCCATCAAACTTCTGGTTATAATCACTGCCGAGTCTCGCAAGTGTAATAATAAGTGGTTTAATTATCAATGAAACTTGGCGGTTAACCTGTTTCCGCCACTTCAACATGGCTGAGTCGTTGACGAGGCAGAGAGCTAGGGTAGCAAGCAGGACACATGTAGCAGTACAAGGCCAAGTCTCGCGTGTTAGCCAGAGCTATCGCTGACCTATGTTCCCTACCACTGAACGCGGTTCCATCAAACTTCTGGTTATAATCACTGCCGAGTCTCGCAAGTGTAATAATAAGTGGTTTATTATCAATTAAACTTGGCGGTTAACCTGTTGCGGTCACTTCAACATGGCTGAGTCGTTGACGAGGCAGAGAGCTAGGGTACCAAGCAGAGAACATGTAGCAGTACAAGGTCAAGTCTCGGCGTGTTAGAGCTCTCGCTGACCTATGTTCCCTCCCACTGAACCCCGGTTCCATCAAACTTCTGGTTATAATCACTACCGAGTCTCGCAAGTGTAATAATTAGTGGTTTAATTATCAATGAAACTTGGCGGTTAACCTGTTGCCGCCACTTCAACAGGGCCCTGAGCCCGTTGACGAGGCAGAGAGCTAGGGTGCCCAAGCAGGACACATGTAGCAGTAAAAAGGCCAAGTCTCGCGTGTTAAGCCAGAGCTATCGCTGACCTATTTTCCCCGGGCCACTGAACATGGTTCCATAAAACTTCTGGTTATAATCCTGCCGAGTCTCGCAAGTGTAATAATTAGTGGTTTAATTATCAATGAAACTTGGCGGTTAACCTGTTGCCGCCACTTCAACATGGCTGAGTCGTTGACGGGGCAGAGAGCTAGGTGTCAAGCAGGACACATGTAGCAGTACAAGGCCAAGTCTCGCGTGTTAAGCCAGAGCTATCGCGACCTATGTTCCCACCCACTGAACGGGGTTTTCCATCAAACTTCTGGTTATAATCACTACCAGTCTCGCAAGTGTAATAATTAGTGGTTTAATTATCAATGAAACTTGGCGGTTAACCTGTTGTCGTCACTTCAACATGGCTGAGTCGTTGACGAGGCAGAGAGCTAGGGTGTCAAGCAGGACACATGTAGCAGTACAAGTTCGGGTCTCGCGTGTTAGAGCTATCGCGACCTATGTTCCCGGCCACTGAACATGGTTCCATAAAACTTCTGGTTATAATCACTGCCGAGTCTCGCAAGTGTAATAATTAGTGTTTAATTATCAATGAAACTTGGCGGTTAACCTGTTGCAGTAACTTCAACATGGCTGAGTCGTTGACGAGGCAGGAGCTAGGGTATCAAGCAGAGAACATGTAGCAATACAGGCCAAGTCTCGCGTGTTAGAGCTCTCGCTGAAATATGTTCCCTCCCACTGAACGGGGTTCCATCAAACTTCTGGTTAAATCACTGCCGAGTCTGCAAGTGTTATAATTTGGGGTTTTTAATTATCAATGAAACTTGGCGGTTAACCTGTTGCCGCACTTCGAAATGGCTGAGTCGTTGACGAGGCAGGAGCTAGGGTGTCAAGCAGGACACATGTAGCAGTAAAAGGGTCAAGTCTCGCGTGGTTAAGCCAGAGCTATCGCGGGACCTAGGGTTCCCGTCCACTGATCGCGGTTCCATCAAATTCTGGTTATAATCACTGCCGAGTCTCGCAAGTGTTATAATTTGTGGTTTAATATCTATGAAACTTGGCGGTTAACCTGTTGCCGACACTTCAACATGGCTGAGTCGTTGACGGGGCAGAGAGTAGGGTACCAAGCAGGACACATGCAGCAGTACAAGGTCAAGTCACGCGTGTTAGCCAGAGCTATCGCTGACCTATGTTCCCTCCCATGAACGCGGTTCCATCAAACTTCTGGTTATAATCACTGCCGAGTCTCGCAAGTGTAATAATTAGTGGTTTAATTATCAATGAAACTTGTGGGTTTAAACCCGTTTACCGCCACTTCAACATGGCTGAGTCGTTGACGAGGCAGAGAGCCAGGGTATTCAAGCAGGACACATGTAGCAGTACAAGGTCAAGTCTCGCGTGTTAGAGCTATCGCTGACCTATGTTCCGGCCACTGAACTTGGTTTCTTCAAATTTCCCTGGTTATAATCACTGCCGAGTCTCGCAAGTGTAATAATTAGTGGTTTAATTATCAATGAAACTTGGCAGTTAACCTGTTTCCGCCACTTCAACATGGCTGAGTCGTTGACGAGGCAGAGAGCTATGGTACCAAGCAGAACCATGTAGCAGTTACAAGGGTCAAGTCTCGCGTGTTAGTCAGAGCTCTCGCTGACCTATGTTCCCTCCCACTGAACGCGGTTCCATCAAACTTCTGGTTATAATCACTGCCGAGTCTCGCAAGTGTAATAATTTGTGTTTAATTATCAATGAAACTTGGCGGTTAACCTGTTGCGCCACTTCAACATGCTGAGTCGTTGGCAAGGCAGAAAGCTAGGGTAGTAAGCAGGACACATGTGGCAGTACAAGGTCAAGTCTCGCGTGTTAGAGCTAACGCTGACCTATGTTTCCTCCCACTGAACGCGGTTCCATCAAACTTCGGGTTTTACAATCACTGCCGAGTCTCGCAAGTGTAATAATTAGTGGTTTAATTATCAATGAAAACTTGGCGGTTAACCTGTTGCCGCCACTTCAACATGGCTGAGTCGTTGACGAGGCAGAGAGCTGGGGTATCAAGCAGGACACATGTAGCAGTTCAAGGTCAAGTCTCGCGTGTTAGCCAGAGCTATCGCTGACCTATGTTCCCACCCACTGAACGCGGTTCCATCAACCTTCTGGTTATAATCACTGCCGAGTCTCGCAAGTGTAATAATTAGTGGTTTTAATTATAAATGAAACTTGGCCCTGTTGCCGCATGTCAACATGGCTGAGTGTTGAAGAGGCAGAGAGCTAGGGTATAAAGCAGGGACACTGTAGCAGTACAAGGTCAAGTCTCGCGTGTTAGCCAGAGCTATCGCTGACCTATGTTCCCTCCCACTAAAACGTGGTTCCATCAAACTTTGGTTATAATCACGCCGAGTCTCGCAAGTGTAATAATTGGGGTTTTAAATTTATCAATGAAACTTGGCCTTTTGCCGCCATGTCAACATGGCTGAGCCCGTTGAAGAGGCAGAGAGCTAGGGTATCAAGCAGGACACATGTAGCAGTACAAGGTAAAGTCTCGCGTTTTTAGCCAGAGCTATCGCTGACCTATGTTCCCTCCCACTGAACGTGGGTTCCATCAAACTTCTGGTTATAATCACTGCCGAGTCTCGCAAGTGTAATAATTAGTGGTTTAATTATCAATGAAACTTGGCCCTGTTGCCGCCATGTCAACATGGCTGAGTCGTTGAAGAGGCAGAGAGCTAGGGTATCAAGCAGGCCCACTTTGTAGCAGTACAAGGTCAAGTCTCGCGTGTTAGCCAGAGCTATCGCTGACCTAGTTCCCGTCCACTGAACGTGGTTCCATAAAAAACTTCTGGTTATAATCACTGCCGAGTCTCGCAAGTGTAATAATAGTGGTTTAATTATCAATGAAACTTGGCGGTTAACCTTTTTGCCGACACTTCAACATGGCTGAGTCGTTGACGAGGCAGAGAGCTAGGGTATCAATCTGGACACATGTAGCAGTACAAGGTCAAGTCTCGCGTGTTAGCCAGAGCTATCGCTGACCTATGTTCCCGTCCACTGAACGTGGTTCCATCAAACTTCTGGTTATAACCACTGCCGAGTCTCGCAAGTGTAATAATTAGTGGTTTAATTATCAATGAAACTTGGGGGTTTAAACCCTGTTGCCGAACTTCAACATGGCTGAGTCGTTGACGAGGCAGAGAGCTAGGGTATCAAGCAGGACACATGTAGCAGTACAAGGTCAAGTCTCGCGTGTTAGCCAGAGCTATCGCTGACCTATTTTCCCCGTTCCACTGAACGTGGTTCCATCAAACTTCTGGTTATAATCACTGCCGAGTCTCGCAAGTGTAATAATTAGTGGTTTAATTATCAATGAAACTTGGCCCTGTTGCCGCACTTCAACATGGCTGAGTCGTTGACGAGGCAGAAAACCGGGGTATCAAGCAGGACACATGTAGCAGTACAAGGTCAAGTCTCGCGTGTTAGCCAGAGCTATCGCGGGACCTATGTTCCCGCCCACTGAACGCGGTTCCATCAAACTTCTGGTTATAACCACTGCCGAGTCTCGCAAGTGTAATAATCAGTGGATTAATTATCAATGAAACTTGGGGGTTTAAACCTGTTGCCGTCATTTCAACATGGCTGAGTCGTTGACGAGGCAGAGAGCTAGGGTATCAAGCAGGACCAGCAGCGTACAAGGTCAAGTCACGCGTGTTAGCCAGAGCTATCGTGACCTATTTTTCCCTCCCACTGAACGGGGTTTTCCATCAAACTTCTGGTTATAATCACTGCCGAGTCTCGCAAGTGTAATAATAAGTGGTTTAATTATCAATGAAACTTGGCGGTTAACCTGTTGCCGCCACTTCAACATGGCTGAGTCGTTGACGAGGCAGAGAGCTAGGGTATCAAGCAGGACACTAAAGCAGTACAAGGTCAAGTCTCGCGTGTTAGAGCTAACGCTGACCTATGTTTCCCCCCCACTGCCCGCGGTTCCATCAAACTCTGGTTATAATCACTGCCGAGTCTCGCAAGTGTAATAATTGGTTTAATTATCAATGAAACTTGGCCCTGTTGCCGCACTTCAACATGGCTGAGTCGTTGACGAGGCAGAGAGCTAGGGTATCAAGTAGGACACATGTAGCAGTACAAGGTCAAGTCGCGTGTTAGAGCTATCGCTGACCTATTTTCCCCGTCCACTGAACGCGTTCCATCAAATTCTGGTTATAATCCGGGCCGAGTCTCGCAATTGTAATAATTAGTGTTTAAATTTATCAATGAAACTTGGCCCTGTTCCCGTCACTTCAACATGGCTGAGTTGTTGACGAGGCAGAGAGCTAGGGTATCAAGCGGGACCATGTAGCAGACAAGGTCAAGTCTCGCGTGTTAGCCAGAGCTATCGCTGACCTATGTTCCCTCCCACCCACTGAACGCGGTTCATCAAACTTCTGGTTATAATCACGGGCCGAGTCTCGCAAGTGTAATAATTAGGGGTTTTAAATTATAAATGAAACTTGGCCCTGTTGCCGCACTTCAACATGGCTGAGTCGTTGACGAGGCAGAGAGCTAGGGTATCCAAGCAGGACACATGTAGCAGTACAAGGTCAAGTCTCGCGTGTTAGCCAGAGCTATCGCTGACCTATGTTCCCTCCCACTGAACGCGGTTTCATCAAACTTCTGGTTATAATCACTGCTGAGTCTCGCAAGTGTAATAATTAGTGGTTTAATTATCAAGTAAACTTGGCGGTTAACCTGTTGCCGCCATGTCAACATGGCTGAGTCGTTGACGAGGCAGAGAGCTTGGGTATCAAGCAGGACACATTTAGCAGTGCAGGGTCAAGGAGTCTAGCCACTTTCATTTACAAGCTGGGTTCTTTATTTTAACTATACCTAATAGACTTTAACGGTTAAAATACAATGCAATCAACTAACGTCAAAGAGAACTCTGTTTAGTTAAGGAAGGGGTTATAATTCTGTTAAGGAATTGCTGCATTGTTGTCTGAAGATGAGACCGGCATACTCATTTTACGCGCTTTCTAATTCCTCAGACAAAAGTCGCATCTAATCCGGGTCTCCTACATTCCAGGTAGGCGCCCTAGCCAACTAGACAACCCAGACGGAAACCTTTTTTAACTTTCTGAATTGTATTAAATATAAACAATTCCACCTACAGAAGTGTTTCCGAAAAACAAATAAATTTAATTCAATTAAATTGAGTTGATAGCATGATAATAGTTGCACTATCAACAAAGGGTTGCAAACAACATTAGAACTTCCACGTCTTAATCTATTTTTTTCATTCATTTCATTTTATTTTATTATTATTATTATTATTTGTTTCAACGAATCAAGATAAAAAAGTAAACCTTAAATATCAGAGAGGGCATAGCCCCGTAGCAAGTTATACCTGATTCCCTTCATAAAAACTAAAAAATAAACTTATTTCCTCATTCCTACAACTTATTTTGTAAATAGAAACAACATGTCATGTTCATGTTCCCTATTGTTTCTCAAACAAAGGGCGCCCACCTCAAACACACCCACTGTGAATATGTCATCAGCTTGGTTCCACCCCACTACACAAAAACACAACCCAGCTATGAGCAGGGAGAACCACTCCCGACTACACAATGGCTCTTTTGAAACTAATCGAGGAATTATTGACTTAAAGTGTCGTATAGTGTAACACTTGTCAATAATTCAATGCCCGAGAAGAGAGATACGACCAACTCTCCAGGGAAGGGTAGGATCTTGGTTTGACCTGGATCCGGGCAGGGGGTAAATGTATTACGAGGCGAGGAGATAGTTGCCACCCCGATAAGTTTATTCCGTTGAAGTGATTAGAGGAGTTGTAGGCGAGGATCGGAGCGCTTCTCTCTCTCTCTGCTTTCTCTCTCTCTCTCGCTCCTCCTATTCCAATGAGATAATTGCCCTAATCCGCCTGTAATAATGCGATATAAAATCAATGTTATATTTTTCATTAATTGCTGTCTGAAACAAAATGCCATTGTGTTTCCATTTTGAATTTTTTTTGTCATGGTTGTGTTATATAGAAGATAATGCCAATCACGTGTCCATCATGCCAAAATAATCCCTCATCCTATTTCTCCCCCAACTCGCGCCAGCAAAAAGTTTAGGAATGGTTACTCAAAATTACAAAAGTCTTAATTTTGTTATTCAAATTATCATGAACTATAAGCGGATGTAATTATTTATAAAGTTTCTTTATTCATACTCTTTAAAAAACATAAACTCATAATACATTTCACACAATTAATGATTTCTTTTAAAATATGACAAACTTAAGTTTCAGAGTGTGAGGATAATTGGTAGGATTTATATCCTAGGGCTATTACTATGGCTCAATCCCACCATGTGACTTCGAACTGAGTAAAACAAACCCGAGTCAAGTATACCTATGTATAACTCTGTGTCTAGAATTGAGCCAATAACCTTCTGAACCAGTCAGTACCTCGTGTGCAATCAATGAGCCATCCCTCGCAATAAGCCCCACGTTCACATTCAAGCACAATTACTTCCTCCTTTGACAAACGTACATTAATACTTCACACGGCCATTAACACTGTGATCGCGCCTTGACGATTCACCACCGTATTAGCTATTCACCGCACTGAATCTACACACACAGACGCATCAACGCCTATTCAATACATCTACTGCTCTAAGACGTGTGAGCCATGATATTTGATCTAAATCAAACTTCACTAACGATGTGTGTAGATCAATCAAGACGTGGGGTACGTGGTTAGGTTGTTAATTTGTACTGTATGGCTAACTAAATTTAACACGTAAGATTAAAGTTTCTGCTTAATACTGGCAGTAAATATAATAGATAACAAAATTAATTTATCACTTATTTTATTAAACTTTTATTTTCCCTCCAACCTCATTGATGTGCACAAGTATTCCCGTTTAATAATGTTCACTTTCAAGATATTTTGCCAGTTAATAGGACTCATTTAGATTTACACAAAAGTGATATTCATTTTTAAATAACTTTTAAATAACTGATGAACAACTTCACTATAACGTCTTCAGTTACTCATGCATGCATTGCATACACATTTTATATTAACACTTAACACACGTACTCACACAATCATACATTCAAACATACATACATACAACACCAACTCTCATACATTCAAGTTCATATTATTTTTAAAGTCATCTTCATGAAACTAATTTTACATTGTAGTGTTATGTATTGTTTTATTTGGTTACCTAGTGTAATTATTGTTAAAAAGCACTTGTGGTTGTGGGACATTGCGTCCTGTTGTAATGTGGCCGCAATTTAACAAATTATGTATTAATGAGCCTGATTACTTGTCATTGATAAAGGGCCGGACGCTCAGTCGTATATTCATGATCGTTTTAAAAAAATAAATTGTATTGTGATTTATCAAAACTTTTTCGAATGTACCCTATTGAAACCAACTGTACTCCGAAAACCGAATAAAGAATTTTTATTTCCGATAAAAAACATAATAAAAAATTATAAAATAAACTAATGAATTTTTAAACTTAAATTATTTGAATTTTAATATAATAAAAGTTGGATAGGGTTTATGTATTTGGAATTAATAAAAGTAGAAAACTAAAATGAAAAAAACGGGAAATTAGACACAATAAAATTAAATGCTTAATCCCAAGTCGCGAAAAAATTCTTTAAGATGTGTAGCTGCGATGTTGAATTTTCTATCGTTACTTCCAAGATAATGTAATAAATCCCGTATCTTCTGAAATGTTACAAACTCTTATCGTTTTCCCTTGTTCGATATATTCTGCAATATGAACCGTTCACTGCTCCGAAGCAATTTACGTCGAGTGCCTGGGGATAAACTCCAGGAGTTTTTTTAACTTAAATTTAAAAACGACCCACCTTGAATTTCCCATCAAACTAGGGTATCCCCGATGCCGCCACAAAGGTATCCACTATGCACTATACCATACTTCCTCGCCTAGGGGGTGCTTCTCTGATCATTTCATCAGACACAAAAACAACGTACGCGAGTGTTTTGTTTTCTTCTCTTGTTACGGAATTCATCACACACACCCCGAGGCAACTGGCTTTATAAAGGATTTCTCTAGTTTTTACTTCAAAGAAGTGATTACGGCAAACGATCTGCGCGCTTGTTATATTAGGTGAATACCCGCAGGATAATTAAGGTTTTTACGTAGAGTGGAACGTATTAGCATGGCAGTGATAAGCGAGTCTTGTTTAGGGGTGAGAGTTTATTCGTAAATAACAGTCTAAAATGTAACAGAAACCAAACAATGACGCGTTCCTGTTAAAAGATACGTCCCTCAGGGGTTCATCAGTGGCGGAACTTCGTTTCATGGTCCCGCCCGCAAAATATCTATGGGGTCTCCCCTAACAGATACACACTCATAGGCTCAGTGTTGCATTCAGACTTTTCATCCCGGGGGGCTTGAGAGGCAGAAAATCAAGTTTTTAAGAGTGCGTTTGGTGCGTTTTTTGAAAAAAGTTATGGGCTGAATGCGATCCTAAAATAATCTAGTTTGTGATGTTTTTGTGTTGTTTGGGCGCTAAATGTTCCTAAATATCCCCTAGATTTCACCTTCAAACCGCTGGATTCACAAAACTGTCTTTGAGCAACGAAATCAAATACAATAATTTCAAACTGGTAAAATACTTTTTTTTTCACTTTTTTTTTTTACCGGCCCCTTAACGGGCCTGGGCTCGCCCACAGTTGCGGGCCCTGCGGGCGCCAAGTTCCGCCACTGGAGTTCATCTTGTCTAAGGTTTCTCAATTATGTTGTTATCGTTTTATTTTACAATCAACAATTTTACCCAAGAAAAATGAGGTGGAGTATGAAGATGAGGGAGCAAACTAAAGAGGTAGAGACAAGAGAAGAAATGTGAAGGCAACAGAAAAAAACGAAAAATAATAACGAAGAAAAATTGACGGTGAAAGAAAATTATGCTGGGGGAAGCAGAAAAACCTGCCAGCGATAAGTGATCACAGCAGAAGAGCTCACAACTACAACAACAACAACAATAAAAACAACAACAACAAGATAATAAAGCTAATTAAATATTAACTATAATTCCATTTTACGTCACGATTATTTACAGTCGACGGATTTCCCAAAATTTAAGCTGAACAAACGTAGATTCGCATTGGTTGTTTATAACGCGATAGACTGATAATTTCCTGATTTTCTGTTTCTCACTTTTGGAAAAATCGTATTTGCTTCAATAAACTCGTCATATATCATTTTTTTTCCTTTTTCAAATATTTTTTAATTTTTCTTTTCTTTTGTTTTTTTTTTTTGTATCTATGTCCATAGTTTTTTTGTAATTGTGAAAAGTCTTTGTAATACTGAAGTTAAATGATGTAACCATACAGAACAACACAGCAAACCACATATTTAATGACACAAAAACAAAGAACAACAAAAAAGCCCTAACCTCCTTATT
>JAMZAV010013142.1:0-15382 GCA_024449915.1 Sweltsa coloradensis | reverse complement strand
TAAACCCCCTTTTTCCCCCCCCTCCCTATTAGCAAGCAACTTTTTTAAGGGCTCCTCGGGCCAATTTTTGAGATCATTCTTCTGAGGTTTTAGACAAAATTCACGGCCCCTATCCTTAACCCATGACTGGTAGGAAAATCCTCTCAGCACAGTTAGTAAATTTGTGAAAAAAGGACAAAGGGTGCAAAATCTGGTAGATATACCTAGGCCTATATGGTGATATATATATATATATATATTATTAAAATTGGACTTTTAGCTACAATATATATAAAATTTGTAATCTTAGGATCTAATTTAGTTTGAATTTTTAATATTTGGAAAATGCCTTTTCACCCCCTTCCACCCCCTTAACCGGTCAGATTTTTTCATGGCACCTCGAGACAATTTTCTTATAATATTGTTCTTAGTATACAATCCAAAATTCACGGCTCTACCACAAATCCCCTAATTGTTAGGCTAATCCGCCTAGCTTTATTCAAATTTTGGAATAATTAGTGTGGGTTCAGCATGGATTTCAAAAAGAAAAATGTACCCAAGTTTGTTACTAAAATTTTCTGATTTAATTAATAACAGCTTAAATAGCAATTTGCATTTTGGTCGACTTTTCCAAAGCTTTTGGACACCAAAAATCAAAATAACTTTTGAAATGCTTAGAGGTCATTGGCATACGAGGTACAGCTGTTCTAGAATGGTTCCGCAGTTACCTAGAAAATAGAACGTATATGGTAAATTTAGGGAACACTTATAGTAAAACAAAATTGTCATTACTGGTGTCCACAAGGATCTATATTGGGACCGTAATTTAATATTATATATGGGAACGTAATTAATAAGTATCTAGTTAATTGTTTACTAATTATGTATGCTGAAGACCTTGTACTACTAGCAATACATAGGCACTTAAGTGTCGCAAGCGTCGCGCAAGTATGAACACTGATTTTAGGAATTCAATGCTGGACTCATGATCGGAACAAGTAATGAACGTTGAAAAAACCAAAATTGTTCACATATGCATGCCTTTAAATTCTAATAGAAATGATGACGTTAAATTATGATTTCATGGGGAAAAGTGTATACATAATCTGAACTACAGAACCGACACCGCCAGTGAATGCGTACAACAAATTGAATATGTGGCATACCAATGTATTTGGGGGTTTTCATTAATCGTGAGTTTTCGTGGGAGCCACACGTGCATTACATTAATGTTCCAAACTCCGATCGTGTGCATATCAATTGTATAAACTAAAACCAGTCTTGTCTGATGATATTGCTAAGATTAGTTAATATTGCATTAATCTAATAATAATATAAATAATAATAATAATAATAATAATAATAATAATAATAATAATAATAATAATAATAATAATAACAATAATGATAGTAATAATAAAAAAAAAAATAATAATAATAATAATAATAATAATAATAATAATAATAATAATAATAATAATAACAATAATAATAAGGTGACTCATTTAGCGCATTATGGTTTTGTCTGTCATTAAACCCACTGTCGCATATGCTTAACGAATCAACATACGGATTTAAAATTAAGGACAATAATATGGTATGTCACACAATTTCTCACCTATTCTTCATGGATGATCTAAAGTTATATGCATCAAATTTTGTTCAACTAAACAGTTTAATCAATACTACATTTGAATTTAGTCAAGATATCTGCATGGAGTTTGGAGTAGACAAGTGTAAGACGCTACATATCGAAAAGGGTAAGGTTACGCAGGCAGAAGAGTTCCAGCTAGATGATGGAAATAGGATTGGAGTAATGGATGATAACGAAGTATACAAATATTTAGGATTCTCACAAGCTGCCAGAATTGAACATAAAGTAATGAAAGAAAAATTGATGGAAACATACAAGAAGCGACTATAATCTATCCTCAAGACGCAACTAAACGGTAAAAGCAAGATCACAGCAAATAAACCTACATATTCTATACACATACTGACATATTCATTCGGAATCATTAAATGAACGCAGACATACATCCACGCGCTGGAAATAATTAACTCGTACTACACTTACTAAACACAGAATGCATCATGCCATCATCCTAAATCAGCAATAGAGAGATTGACACTTCCAAGAGAACAAGGAGGACGAGGCCTAATTGATCTGAACAACTTATATTATAAACAACTAGACATTTTAAGAAAATATTTTTTACAAAGAGCAACCAATCAACACTGCATAGGCTGTGGTGCTAGCTGACAAATCATTAACTCCACTCAATCTAGCAAACGAAAATGTCAATCACAAGGGAAACTCATAACTGACGCTTCAAAAGAGTTACGTCTCTCAGAAAAGACCCTACACAAGAGACATTATGATGAACTAGTAAAGGTCACGTAGATATTAAAGCATCAAATAGGTGGTTAAACAACGGGGAACTATTTGGAGAAACAGAAGGTTTTATGCTGGCTATTCAAGACAGAGTGATTGCAACGAAAAATTATAAAAAATACATTATACAAGATGCGACAGTAAACGATCAATGTAGAAAATGTAGTGTAAGGGGTGAAACAATCGAACACATCATATCCGGGTGCCAGTCACTATGTCAAACGGATTACCTCTACAGACATAACCAAGTAGCTAACATTATTCACCAAAAACTAGCAATCAAGTACAACCTCATTGATACACACACACCTTACTACAAATACAAACCGGAGAAAGTACTAGATAGCAAAGATTTCAAATTATATTACGACCGCACAGTTATAACAGACCAAACTATACATCACAACAGACCGGATATAATTATAATTGACAAGAAGAAACAAGAAACTACCCTTATTGACGTTGCTGTCCCAATGTGTCATAACGTCGAGACTACATGGAAGAAAAAAATTTACAAGTATAGTGAACTTGCAATTGAGATCAAGAAGATGTGGAAACAGAAAAAGGTAAATACAATCCCATACGTGCTATCGGCTAATGGCATCATACCAAAGAAGCTACATGAAAGCATTAAACAACTAGATCTTCCACCCAATGTTTACATCGAGACTCAAAAGGCAGTAATACTCAACACGTGTAGAATAGTTCGTAAATTTCTAAACTAAGAATGATACTTCGAGATTCCGAGACAGCTTCCATCCTGACATGGTTTTCGTGGTTTCCCATAGTCCGAAGAGCAAATGCTAGGATGGCGACGAGAAATCGGCCACGACCGTACACAGCAGAAAGAAAACATCATCATAAATGACTTATTTTAGTTAGAGTTAAGACAAAGTAATAATGTAGGTATGTAATATAGATACACATGGAAGTACTTGACGTAAGTCCGTACAACATGTTAGCTCCGGTTTGACCGAGTTTGTATGAAATACATCCAATAAAATAATAATAATAATAATAATAATAATAATAATAATAATAATAATAATAATAATAATAATAATAATTTTTTTTGTTTTTTTTAAATTTATTGAAGCAAAAAACTAAATTGGAACAATATTCACATACATTTCCTCCCACTAAGCCAAATGGCTCATCAGTGGGTTACATAATTATTAATGTTATTACATCTCATTCGTAGCGTCAGGCTTAATACAATGAAATAAAAATTTAAAAAAAAACATTCAAACTATTAAATGAATATACGGTGCTTACATAGGTAATCAATTACAAAACATAAATACTACAACCCTTTACAAAAACATACAAAAATAGAATATACAAGAATCACTAATTATAAATTAATAATATCTTTACCTACCACACAGATTCGTTTTCAACAACATAAACATCATCATAATAATAATAATAATAATAATAATAATAAAATAATAATAATAATAAAATTAATTAATAATAATTAAAAATAATAATAATAATACTATTAATACTAATTCCAAAAAAATGATAATAATCTATTATGTCGTATGCGTTGCTCTCATGGGGAAGCGCATCTTTGCATATAATGAACACGATGATACAAATTCAAAATACATTATTAAAAATAGTTTGCCCTAAAAGTGTTACGTGTATGTTAATTGCTTGATACTGCCGATAAAAGCCATGTTTAATTATCGGTTGGTTTTAAAATATTATTTTCATAATGAACTTAAAAATCATATTTACATAATAAGGAACGAGGCATGTAAGTAAAGGAAAATTCGTTGTTCCAATGCCCGAAAACAAACATGGTGAGCGTTGTTTACATTATCTTAAAACCTAAAGTTTTTAATTCATTTTCCGGCTGAAATTTTATCCTTGACAAAATGTCATTAATAAAGAATAGAATAAAATCGCACTACCTGAACAACCTTCCTTCATGCTCAGTCACTTTAAGTCCTATTTTCTAGATATTTATGTGGTTGAAAAAGAATCTATGTTGTAGGCCCTAGGTCAAGATATTATTAATTTATATTTAGTAATTCTTGTGCAATCCTTTTTGTAAGAGTACCGTTTTTCATTTCAAAGTATGAATGTTTTTTTTTTATTTTGGTTTCATTTTAATAAGCCTTACGCTACGAATGTAATATGGTTTATTTACATCATTTACAATTATGTGACCCACTGATGAGCCATTTGGCTCAGGGGATTAAATGTATGCTCATTTTGTCATCAATTGATGTAAGCTTCAATAAAAATATATAATTATTGTTATTTTTATTATTAACAGACTGACGCCAATATTCTGTCAAGAAGCCATGGGCCACACGGGAGGAGGCATGGGGCAGTTCGGAGAAGGCAGGACACTAGAATATAACAGACTGACGCCAATATTCTGTCAAGAAGCCATGGGCCACACGGGAGGAAGCATGGGGGGGGGCATAGTTATTGTTATTACTATCATTATTATTATTATTATTATTATTATTATTATTATTATTATTATTATTATTATTATTATTATTATTATTATTATTATTATTATTATTATTATTATTATTATTATTATTATTATTATTATTATTATTATTATTATTATTATTATTATTATTATGGTGGCGTGGCGGTGTATCGGGCAGAGTACAATAACATTCGAAATAATTTAAACAAAAAGATAAACATAGCAAAACAAAACTACTATCGTGAGCTTTTGGAAAGGAGCAGGGGCAATCTAAAAGAGACGTGGCAATAACGATTAATACAATAATTGGAAAGAAAAAGAAAGAGTCGGTAGATCAGGTCATTAACAAGTTTTTAGGTAAAAATTAGAGTTCTGAATATGTAGCAAATTCCTTTGCAAACGTATTTGTGGAGGAGGTGGAAAATATCATTCATAACTGTGATGTGACGTGCGTAAAAACAGATCAAAGAGAAAAAAGTTTAAACTACTATCAGAAGCAATCAATTTACATTCCCCCGGTTGATGCGGTAACAGTGAAAGAAATTATTACGGAAATGAACTCCGAGAAACAGGCTGGTTTTGACGAAATAAGAGTTAAAGATCTACAGAATATCAAATGCCAGATCAGTCAAGTAATTGCTTTATTAATAAATTTATCGATTAAATGCATCCTTCTTTTAATCTTCTTTAAATTTTCCATTTCCATTCTCATTTATTCCTGTAACCCTCTCGCACTCACACATACACTGCCAAACCTACATTTTCTCACTGCATTCAAAAAACATGAACAGAAAATTAATTTCTATTTATAACTTATGTGTGTTGTATTGCGATTCGTTATTTGAAGAACCAACGTCAATACGGTAACGAGAAAAAATACGTGTGTTCCAAGGTTCATCTCTTTTTTATCATTGCATCGCATTAAATCATTGAGCTATAATCATTACATTGCCTTCTGCGTTATTTCATGAAATGCATCCAGCAACGCATACTAGTCCTGCAAGCTGCCTAAGTAGACGGGGGCTGTACCTGTGGCTGTGATTCCAGAAATAATGTGGGGTGAAGGGCGAAAAGGTTATTGGATTGGATTTGATTTGAGGGACATACTGCCTTCTGCCACCAAATTCAGTATCAGTTGAGATTGAATAACATTCTGCTTGTATACAGTACAATCAAAAAAGATTATTCTTTCAGTACGTATTATTAAACAAATGATAAATAAAATGTTTTAAATATTAACTCGACTAACTTAATAAAACTAAAATGCCTCCAATACCAACGTCCTTAATGAAGGACATATATTTTAATTTTAAATCACATACGTGCGGAGGTTTCTGCTTAATATCCATTACATATATTTCAAATATGTTTTTGTTAGACTGGACGAAGTTTGAAGTCATAATCAAACTAGAACGAGCTTCCACGATACAAGCCAAAAATGTGCAGTCGTACATATCGAACTACTTTTAGATTTTTTACATTTACACATATTTTGCCAAATTTTGATCCCATTTGATCACACAATATAGGAAGATTTTTAATGGTCTAGGAGGACTCATAGTAAAAAATGTATTTAAATAGAAAAGGGGGCTACGTACGAGAAATAACTTCAAATAAGGGTTTACATGTTTATCGAAAAAAGATGAAATAGAACTCCAAACGTTGAAAAATATTTGAAGCAAACAAAATATTGCGATATAATAACTGTGTAAATAAACTGCTCACTCAATTTCGTAAGTATTTTATTGTTTCGCCATTAAAGGTGGAGTAAAACACATGACTTTTTTATTTGATCCGTAATCACAACTACTACTTCTGGTCGTCATTTCCGATAAAGTTAAATTTTACTCTTAGAATATGAAGTGAATTTACCAATTCGGTATTATGAAATAAAAAGAGAATCAATATTTCAAGACTCTAGACTAGTTTCCTTATTATATATTCGTGGTTTAATTTCTAAAACAATGCAATGGCAATTTGGCTAATGTTTATATTATTTTTCAGGGTGTGATAAACGATGAATTGCCACAAATTGCATATGTTCATGTAAATATTGTAATGTGATCTTCGCTCAGATTTCATGAAATGGAGTAACACATCGTTTTCAACAACCTAACTATTTGTTCCTAGTTTCGAGGAAACACAGTACACTGGCTGGACACATCTAGTCTAACCCGCTCCTCCAAGGTAATAAATACCAATGCCTGAGCCGAAACATCTGCATTCTGCAAGCCGTCCGAAAACCGTTACACACAAAGAAAGAAATCGCGCGAGGGTGGGTTTGCTTGGCAGGTTTCATCGAGAACGTTCATTTCACTCGGCAACTTTTAACAGGACAGACGTTTTACTCACTTTGTGCTGCTTAGTGCTTATATAGGCCTAATGCTGCGTATATTTTTCTCATCTCATCTCTAGCAGATAATCAGAGATCTATTGACATCTCATGAAGTTACATGATAATCAATAATTATGAAAATTATTTTTCTTGCAGGACAACTCGAAACCGGATACCTGGAGCTGCTGGACGAATCGTTCGAATATTCATCATCATCGGGTGGGCAGGTTTTGGATTGGTGAAGCTGAGCTTCTTCGTTGATATTATTACTAGATAATTACGTCTTCGTTTCAGATATATAACACATCGCGCATTACTAATCTAAATTGAATCCACCAGTTCTCCCAAGACTATTCAAGCAACATCGATAGGTGACTACTAAACATCTTAGTTGAATAATTTTAACTTCATTACTTCAACTTTGTTTTAGATGGAAAACAACTGACTACTATGCCAATTGAATCCACCAGTTCTGTGTGAGAGTAGATCGCTCACACTATAAATGAAACATTTCCTACAATAACCCCAACAATCCCTATTATGCAAGGGATGTTTTCTCAAAATAAAAATAACATTTTACAAAAAGAACCCTAACGATCCATCATTATGTGATAGTAGTTTGCTCTTACTAAGAGTGACAAGTTTACTAAAACAAACCAGACGATCTATCATTATCTCATGGTAGCATACTCATAATAAACTAACAGTTTTACTAAAACGTAACGAACGATTTAGAATTATTTGAGTGTCGTTCGCTCACAAGAAAAGTATAAGTTTGACTATAACGGAACTTACAATCTACAATAATGTAAGGGTGGGTTGCGCACAAGTTATATGTCACGTTTACTAAAACGGGACGAACGATTTACAATTATGTGAGGGTAGTTCACTCATAGACGTTTGGCGTAGATCGACAATTATATACTTGGCAGCAGGTCTTGCCAAATATATAATGGTAGATCACGCGGCGAATTTCCTTACAGTGAAGCCTTTTACATGTGTATAACTAGGAAAACGCTAAAGTCCCGCCGCGTTGAAGGATGAGCTTTTTATAGTTTTTAGTTTGCGTGGAATATCTTTACTTTTGCAAGTGCTTTGTTTTGTTGCCTATGAATTGAAGTGATTGTTGTCGAGTTTCTATTGTTTCTTGTCAATTGGTATTATTTACCTTAAACAACTTATATTAAAAGCTTTATTTCTATGGATTCTGGCTAACTTTTTCAACGTTTTCTTTCAAAAGGTACTACATCACCATAACCTTAATGTCGATGTGTAATATGAACGTTGTAGCCCCACCCGTTTGGTCAGAATTGGCCCAAATGGCACGAAAATATCGCACAAAAAATCAAAAAACTTATATTAAAAGCTTTATTTCTATAGATTCTGGCTAACTTTTTCAACTTTTTCTTTTAAAAGCAATACATCACCATAACCTTAATGGCCATGTGAAATATGAACCTTATATACCGTTTGGTCAGAATCGGCCCAAATGTCACGAAATATCGCACTAAAAATTAGAAAATCGTAAAAGTACGATATTCATAAGAAATATTTCTTTGATTGTACCCAAAAACGTAGCAAGTCTAAGTTCAGAGATTTCGAAGGTCCTGTCAAATTTTCATCAAGATCGCATATGCCGTTTGCGCGGTAGAGAGCGAACAAACAGACAAAAATACAAACAAAAAAAAAACAGAAAAACACCCGAGCAAAATTTTTTTGGGGGTCAGTGAAATTGAAGTCTTCGCTTCACTCGCTTCGCTCGCTACGCTCATCCAATGAACAAGTAATATGAAGTAACGATAGAAAAAGTAAGGAGATTCCACATAAAAACGAAATCATTAGACAGAAATATTCCAAAAACGCTCATCCATCAACGCGTCTGGAAAAAGCGTTCGCAAAGCGGCCTTGTTTTAAATATATTGTTTTTAAGCATAAGCCGCTTTAAGGACATAGTTATTGATTCATAGCAGTTGTCGAAAAAGTTTGCCCCGACTGGGGTTCGAAAGTCGGGGCAAAACTTTTTCGACAACAGTTGACAACAAGCAGTTACTGCTATGAATCAATAATAATAATAATTATTATTATTATTATTATTATTTTATTATTATTATTATTATTATTATTATTTTTATTATTATTATTATTTATTATTATTATTATTATAATTATATTATTTATTATTATTATTATTTTTATTATTTCTATTTTTAAGGCCGCTTCGCGAACGCTTTTTCCATTCGCGTTGATGGATGAGCTTTTTTAGGAATAATTATGTCCAATGATTACGTTTTTATGTGGAATCTCATTACTTTTTCTATAGTTACTTGATATTACTTGTTCATTATACACCTGTAAAAGGCTTATTTTAAAACCTTTATTTCTATAAATTTTGACCAATTTTTCAACTTTTTCTTTCAAGAAGCACTACATCACTATAATCTTTATGTCAATGTAAAATATGAACGTTGTAGCCCCACCCGTTTGATCAGAATCGGCCCAA
Source organism: Sweltsa coloradensis (assembly GCA_024449915.1). Taxonomy (NCBI): domain Eukaryota; kingdom Metazoa; phylum Arthropoda; class Insecta; order Plecoptera; family Chloroperlidae; genus Sweltsa; species Sweltsa coloradensis. The sequence continues at coordinate 5,712 of JAMZAV010013142.1, read as the reverse complement.
ATATCACGAAAATATCGTATTAAAACCCGGGAAAAAAATCGTAAAAGTAAGATTTCTAGAAGAAATATTTTTTCAAATCTCTCTTAAATCATAACATATATACTTTCAGTGATTTTAAACGTTCCTATAAAGTTTCATCAATATCGGAGCGGAGTAGCTGTTTGCCAAACATCACGAAAATATCGCACTAAAAATCGAAAAAAATCGTCAAAGTACGATATTTATGAGAAATATTTCTTCGATTGTACCCAAAAAAATACAGCTCTAAGTTCAGAGATTTCGAAGGTCCCCTCCAATTTTCATCAAGATCGCAAATGCCGTTTGTCCGGTAGAGAGCGAACAAACAGACAAAAAAACTAACAAAAACAAAACACCCGAGCTATTTTTCTTGGGGTAACGTAAGTGAAAAAAAAAAAACACAAAGTCAAATTGAAGTCTTCGCTTCGCTCATCCAATTATTATTATTATTATTATTATTATTATTATTATTATTATTATTATTATTATTATTATTATTATTATCACCTTGGTGCTTTTCGTGGGAAAATCATATAATTAAGTTATGTAATCGGATTCGCCCATGTGCAGCACAACTATACCACTTAAAGTACATTCTCCCCTACAACTTACTGCGAACGGTTTATATTTCTTTAGTTGAGTCAATCATCTCTTATGCTCTGTTGGCCTGGGGTAATGCCTCAATGTTACATAAATCAAATTTCCAACTTGCAGATAAAGATTTTAAAAACTATCCTTCCTAATCACATAACTGAGATGTGTTCCTCTAATGAACTTTTCGAAATAACTGGTTTTACTCCCTGTAAATAAGTTGTTTACGTATAGGTTAATCTTAAGTTATTATTATAGTAATGAGTATAAAATCGAAATTGACCATAACATCTCTACAAGAATGAAGGCCGCTAAAAACTTTCGAGTTCCATTTTGTGTAAACAAATATGGTGAAAGGTCGTTAAAAACTAGTGTACCGCAGAGTTTCAATTTATTGCCTAAAGAACTAAAAGATTTAGTTTAAAATTAGTAAAGTTAATTTAAAAAGTAAAAGAATTTCTCTTGTTTAATGACGTTTAATTTTAGTATAACGTTTAATTTGTATTAAATTTATCTAATATTATAATTTATTTAAGTTGTGATAGGGCCTATGTACTATTTTAAATGTGCTTGTTGAATGTTTTCATAATTGATAATTTTTTGGCAACTGCTCAATGTGTTTTACGGTTATTGACATATTGTATTGATTATATTATATTGGATTATTTAGTATTTAGTATAATGTCCCCGTGTCTGACATAATTTGATATTGATTATTTTGCTCTTACATTGTCCGTAATTTTGTATATTATAATTAGCCCACAGACAAGCTTCTGATAAACTTTGTGGGGTATCGAATCAAGTAGAATATGTATGATGTGTAATACTATGCTTTATTATTAATAAAAATAAAATAAAAAAATTATTATTATTATTATTATTATTATTATTATTTTTATTATTATTATTATTATTATTATTATTATTATTATTATTATTATTATTATTTTATTATTATTATTATTATTATTATTATTATTATATTATTATTATTATTATTATTATTATTATTATTATTACGTACTCGGAAGCCTTTTCTGTAAATTCGCTTTATTTCGTTTTGTAATTTGGGCAAGTGGTTCTGTCAAAATTTGCTGATTAGCAAAAAAGGGTGTGATTTTAGAACGATATTTTTGCGTGTTTGAGTGTACTTGTTCACAGTATCAAGACCCGATGTTATAAAATGTAATTTTTAAAAAGGTAGGATTGCTCTAGTATAATTTTGTACCAGTTTAAACCGAAATTAGGAAATTCCCCCAAAACACAATTCTTCGCCAATTTCAGGATTTTTAAAAAATTAAAAAATCTTGTAAAAACACAGAACAAGATATATTTTTTAAACGATCGTTTTTTGTGATTATTATGCTACAGATTATGTGGTAAAAATAATTTTTTGGGGGTTTATAGCTCCCCTTTTAAAAAAACATAGTTTTTAAGCATAAGCCCGCTTTACGGGCAAAGTTATGATTCACGGTAATTGTCATGAATGGAAGTCAACAATCACAACAAATAGCAAATTTTTTGGCAAAGATTTGTTATATAGTCCGTGTAGCTTAATTGGTAGAGCTATGGCCGTTAAGGCGGAGGTTCTGGGTTTGATTCCAGTCGGGGCAAACTTTTACGGGCAATTGGGATAAATTAAATATACTAATGCCAAAAGTGGAGTGCTGCTACGCTGCCTTCGTCTCGGCTGATTTTGACGTTTTGCATGACATAAACAAAACTTAAATGAATTAATTTCGCTACCCCTTCACTTTTTAGGATTTTTTCCTCACTTCAAACGGTCGGCAGCAATGCGTAGTCTCGTGTAAAATTCCCAAATGTTTACCTGTTACTTCTAGAGTACGGTACCACAAGGCAGTGTGATATTGCTCTTATTTTTTTATATTTATGTAAAACTATCAAAGTCGTTAAAATATTGTCTCGTCCACCAATATACACTGACGACCTCCAACTTTACCAGCATGCAACACGTCACTTATAAACAGAGACAAGTATTTGGGGTGAAAATAAAAGTTAATTATCGTTTTTATCGTCAACATTAAGTTGAATGCTCTGTATCCCTCTCCCCCAGATATTTATCAAAATTTGGATGTGGGATGTTGTGAAGGACGTGCAGATAGCACTAATAAATAGAATTCAGAGGCAGGTATTTGTGGTAAAATTTATATGCATTTTAGTTTTTATTCTTCCCAAAAGCAGTGAATTGGAGCTGAAAATTATTACTAAATTAAAATTTTAGCGGTGAAAATTTGTTTTTACCGTAAACACCTGCCTCTGCTTATAAATCAGACAATTTTGTTTATACTTGCCGATCGTTTCGCATTGCAGTTACTATTGTAACTTGTCAGTCCGTACTCGTTGGTTCCGACTAGATATTTGGTAAGAATATTCCTTCTGCCAGTGGTCTCACACCTTGTAGGATAAATAACAATTTCTCAACTTCATAGAACTTCACACGGACAATGTGATGTTACTGCTACGAACAAACACTAACACTTCGCAGGAAGCGAACCCCCGCGCGGCGCGTGCGACAGTACACTACTAAGTTTAGCTTGCGAGTAGCACGCTGCACTGACTCTCGGCTCAGATTCCCTGGGCTTCTTTGTGTGCGCATGGGACTTCTCAGAACTTGTTAACTCCTCCTCTTGTTAGGGGCGTGCCCCCTTCGTAATGTTTGTGGTTGTGGAAGAAATCATGCGGTGGGGTTTTTTCTATCCGTCATCGTAAACGCGAAATTTTAAACTTGAATTTTAACTTTTAAAAAATCTAAAAAAGTTCAAGTAAAAACGTTCGAATTTAAAAAAAATGTGTTTTTCTTAGTTATTTGTAGTGATGGGTTGTAGAGTATTTAGGCCGACACGATATTTTATTGTCTTATTTAAAAAACGCCGATTTCAGGTAGAAAAAAATGGATAGTGGAGGTGCCTGTCCAGATTTATCCCTCTCCCCACTAACACAAACACGTGCACACTTATTGTTTTCTATTGTTTTCACCATCCTTTTGGCAGTTAGTAAATAGCGGTTCGCTCGGCCAAGAAGCATCCTACGTATATACAATTATGAAAACTTGTCAATAAAGCATACATGGACGTTCTTACAGTCATAGATTTTCAAAATTTTGTCTTGATCAGCCAGAAAAAAATCAGAATATAGTCAATTTTTTTGGGCTTTTTTAAAAAAATTGAAATTCGTGAAATCTAATTTATTTTTTATAAATTATTTCAAAACAAATTTTAAGAATGTGTTACTATAGAAACCTTTATTTCCACTTTCGTGAGATATGTTCAAAATTTCTAACAACTGTGGTGTCATTCAGCCGAGCAAACAGAAAATTGCCTAAAAAAAGGGTGGTGAACGCTCTTAAATGCATTTTTCATTGAATCTATAATGTTATGTTTAGTAGTAGCTGCTGGACACTACTTGCGAATGGGGATAATGCCCTTTCCTAGTTAACCTTGATCCATCTAGAGCGTGATTTTATATATGTAAATAATAAATAAATAATTTAAAAAAAAAGTGCATGTATAAATGTACATAAATTAAGACATTTTGTTTCCCGATATATAAGACTAAGGGAACAAAAAAATAAGGGAAAATCCATATATAGCAATGGAATAAGTATTTTTTAACTCGTTTTTTCGTTGGTGCACTTCCAATTGCACGTTTTAATTGTGTAAGAGTCAAATGTTTCAAAGTTTAAAAAAAGTGTTGCCCCGTGTTGCGTAATGCTTGTTGCATGCAATAGCTTTGTGACTTCTTGTTTATTTTCATGATCTTGTAATGGTATTTTCAAATTGACTAGGGAAACGCCAAAGTCGTTGATAGACGAGTGAGTGACCCATGTGTTGAGTACCCGGGAACATCCCCTTTCCTCCCCTATACCAAGGCTGATCTAGCCTATAGTATGGGGAATGATACCGGGTATTCAACACATGGCTCACTCACTCGTCCATCAACGACTTTGGCGTTTCCCTAGTCTAGTTGGCTAAGGCGCCCTTATACCCGGATGTGGGAGACCTGGGTTCAATCCCCTGGTCGGATAAGATTTTGTATGGATTGTATTTAAAAAAATATTAAACATGTTTTGAAATGCATATAACGAAGTTTAGTCTACATCAACTGTGACAATACTATGGAAAAGAGCCAGTACAAAATACGAGTAAAGATTGCAAGGTTTACTCAATCTCCCAGCGGAATATGGGGGTACCTTGCACATGTAAATTTCGATACTCTTTGGTCACTGCATAACTGCATTACAAATATTTGTTTTCCACTGCCTCTATTGCAACCGAGTAGCCTAATATCTAAGAGGCAGTGATTTGTTCAAAAGTGAAACCATTGTCGTTAAAAAAAATCCTACAAATGTTAGGCCTATTTTTCAGTTTATTATTTCTTGTAGGTTTAAATCGAAATGGATTGTGCTCATTTTGTTAGCAGTTCTAAGTTACCTGTTCACGGATATCTGCTTAAAATTTCAGCTCAATCTATTTGGCCGTTCGGCCGTATGAGCCTGGTCAGACAGACATTTTAACATACAGACAATGGTCACGGCCAAGACCCGATCGAGTAGCGTAAAGATGCGTTTACTGTTCGGCGCTGCTCGCGAAGCGAAGGCGCGTTGACCAATCAGCGTGCGTTTTCAATCGAACTCGCGAAGGCGTGAGGCCTCGCAAGAAACATAAAATAAGTTCATCTTTCTTGCCTTTGCGACAAGGAAATAAATTGCTCCGCCCATGCCCCGACTCCACAATATATTAATATACCTGACAATGATATTCGTAATGATGATTTGCCATGTTTTTCTTTTAAAAAGGCGTCCTAAAATTAATCTGTGAATATAACAAGTGTTGCTGACTCGCGGCGAGCTCGCCTTTGCCTTTGCCTTTGCCAACTTTGCCACTTCGCTTCGCGAGCAACGCCGAACACTAGTAAACGCACCTTTATATAGACTTCGTTTCGCTGCGCTCAATCGTCTAATTAATTAAATGCAATAGTTTAAACCACTGCCTCCTAGATGTTGCTGGTGGCTCCTATACGAGCACATCTAGGAGGCAGTGGTTTAAGCTTAATCAGGCTCCTATAAAATACAAAAGTATTTTT
>JAMZAV010013141.1:0-13838 GCA_024449915.1 Sweltsa coloradensis | reverse complement strand
GTGGGTTACAATTTTTTTATTTTTTTTTTAAACCCGGACTTTTAAAAATAACCTTTCCACATTATTTTCTATTCAAAATGCATAAATAAATTTTAAAGCAAACCATTCCCCGCTAAGTCAAAAAAGTAACGAAGTACATCATTGATACAGAATGACATTGCGCCATCATTGTTGTGTCAAATTATTATACTTGCCTTTTATAATCACATGTTACAAAATTATGATATTTTGACCCATTATATTTTAATCTTGAAGTACAACTAAAATTCGTTTTCGATTCGATTCCGGGTGATCGTTTTGCTACTAATAGACCATGATGCAGAGAGCTGAACCAGTCCAATTTGGATTATAGAAAACACTGGTATTTTTACTACAGGGAAATCAACGCTCTGGCATATTCCTTCGGCCACAGATAATAGAGTACACCTTGCATTGACTACTAAACTCCCAAAAGGCTGGTACAAGTGCGCAAAGGTTGATCAAAAATACATATAAAACGAAATTTAAAAAACTTATGACCGAGGCCCACTACTACTTAAAAACGAATTTTTCGGGTGAAACTTCCTCACCCATCATCAGGTTGATACGACTACCATTTTCGTTTTTATTATTTTTTTTTTTATTTTTTTTTTTATTATTATTTTATTCGTTTTTAAGTAAGTATGGCCTCGGTCATAAGTTTTTAAGTTACGTTATTATATTGTTCGGGCAATAAGCTCTTTTTAAGAATACAAAATACATACTTATTAAAGTTTTTCAATTAGTTTAGAAAAGGCCAAATGGCTAGTTTAGTTTAGATTGGAGAAGGGTTGAAGGTTTTGGGGGAAGCATAGAGAAAAATAAAGCCCAGCCTGAAGGGCTGGGGGCGACAAAACTTTTCACCTGCTGATGACAACTGTAGCTAATTTATAAGTTGTTACCTTAATCCACGACGCGTTTCGTCTTTGGACTCTTCAGGCGGATGGTGGCCACTAAAAATCAGCTAACTACAAAGCAACCAAAACTCACAACACATAACCAAACCTGTGGTAGGGCCACGCCCAAAAAAGTAAAATTCTGCAAGCCCATGTTGTCATCCAAACAGCAAGGTTACTTCACACACCATTCATACTGGGGCACACAGTCAGCACAGACAGTAAGGGGGCTTCCCTCCCAACTCTGGTGCTCGGGAGACAAGAAATCCATGACTTACCCTGGTTCGAACCAGGACCCCTTGGCAACAAGAGAAAAGCTGCCCCTCCTGCTGTTGCTGGGCAAGGGTGCCTCTTCATTCATACAAAGAGAAAAGCGTTAGAGATAGGGAAAGGGGGGAAAGTCACAACACAGCAAAACCCGTGAGGGGGCTTCCCTCCTAGACTCTGGTGCTTGGGCGCCAAAAGACCATGTCTTCACCTGGATTTGAACCAAGACCCGTGGCAACGAGAGAGGCTGCCCTACTAATTGTGACTTGGGATTCGAAACGCAGGAAACAAGACTACAAAAATTGCAACGCTCTTGCTATAGCACAGGTACACGTGCCCTATATTAGCTCTTGGCTGCAGATGAAGGAGGTTGAAGGAAAGACGATAGGGTCTAACAGTTTCATCACCTGCTTAGGCCCCCCCGCAGGACAAGGAGTCACACTTGTTATGAACAAGGAAACAACGACCCACCGAGGTGTAGAGTAGCTATTAAAGTTTTGAAATGACTCATCTCCGGGCAATTGGCAAATGTGTTACTTGTTATTGGGATCACTCGAAGGCGGCAGGCGCAAATGCATATTACACGACAACACGTCTCTCTGTTTGTTGTGTCCGTTTGGAACAAATTTTCCAGACCGACAATATTTCGACATGTCCTAACAGCATCTCTGGACGTGGCATTTGTCGAACCCTGCATGGCCCTGCTTTGACCGAAAACCGTTTAGAGGTACTCAATGCATACGCGAGACTCTGATTTGGAAGGAAACGGATGAATTCCCGTCACGCCGCAATCCTACTGAAAGTTTCATCCGGAATTCTTGAGCACTTAGGCGAATGCCGGGATGCAAGCCTATTTTCGTTTTATTCTAGTGCAGTGCGTACAATGTTGTTCACTCATATTTCAATTAACAAATGTGTATAAGCAAATATATACTAAATGTGTACGTCGTCTTACTGCTTAGTTGGTTGGAATCCGCCCGGAGAGAAAATCTGAGATTCTATATATACCCCGTGGAGTCCGATTTTATTCTGTTTCGTGATAACCCACCAATGCACTTCTCCGCTCACCTCGAGTTTACATGATCTTCCTGTGAGTTCAACGTGATCTAATGTAGTGTAGGTTGCGTTCACAGATCTTACAGCATTTACAGCTACCTTCCCGCCTGCTGCAGAATTGTACCAAACAACGAACATGTCAATCGTGGTGGATGTGTGCGTGTGTCATACATGGATCCTACTGACACGCGCCATCGAAATATGGATAGTCCTGTAGAATCGAACACAAAATATTCCCAAACTTGAGACCTCTACTCATATTTTTTTATAGTGCACATTACAACAAACTACAATCACTGCGTGAAATGGTCCCCCTATCTCGAGCGGAAATTTATTAGGATGTTTTAGTTTGATTAAAATTCACACAAATATTAGTTCCATTAAAAAATAACAGCTAATACAAAAATACTGATAGTAGACCGTACAATACATTGTCCGTGAGACTCAGTTTTTAGCATTGTTTTCCAACGAAAAAAATATCGACTCTAACACTTATATTTACGATTATATATATACTCGTAATATAATGTATATATAATTCAAAAAGTGACTAAACACCGGGGGTTTGAAACCCGGGACGCTTAGCGTCACAGGCTTATGCTCTTACCAACCTGAGCTATGCAGCAACCATTAAAAACTGTCTCATTCCTTGGTCTCTTTTGTTAACATTACATGTACGGACAGCTAAGGGTCCCGGGTTCAAACCCTGGTGTTAGTCACTTTTTTAAATTTTTGTCCAAGTACTAACATAACGAGTCATAGTCTCTACTTATAAAGCAAGGTTAACATCGTATATCCAAACTCTAGGGTTACAGAGATGGTTTTGTATTCTCTATTTTTTTTCAGTGCTGCTCTACACACGTTATTACAATGTACAAAACGACCAGAATTAGACAGATTTAAATTGTGGCTGCATAGCTCAGTTGGTAAGACAGAGCCCGGACAGCTTAAGGTCCCGGCCCAGGTTTCGACCCGATGTAGTCACTTTTTAATTTCTCTAAAGTAACTAATCATACAGCGTCATAGTCGCTTACTATAAAACCATCCCCAAGTCAAATATTATTACAGCACACACACAACACGGAAATGTCTTTACAATTACCGTATTCTTATAATAAACACGCATGTGTCCCATGGTTTTTTTTTCAACATTAACCCTACACACCTACACCACACACTTCTTATAGCATATTTTTCATGAGAACACACACTTTCTAAGTATGATAACTAGCACAGAGTTACAGAAAAAAAATAATTGAATGAAATAACCAGATTGCCTATATCTCCGATATGGACAAGAAATTGGTCGGTACAAGGTCACTGCATGTTACGAAACGAAAAATGAACGTTAGCCTGGTGTCCCGCTTGACACTGGTAACTTACGACTCGGTGGCTGCCATCGCCTACATTGTGCAATGTTGCACAAAAGTATAGAGGGTATGCGATTTGATGCTTATTTATTGGATAAATCTCAAATATAAGTAGTATATTGGCAAATAACTTATCCAGATAAATGCGGAAATACGATTTTAATTTTCGTTTATATTTTTGGAACACAGATTGATTTTTAAATTCTTTACGGCATAACTCGTTCATTCATGTTTCCTTCCAGAAGAGTTAGATGTTAGAGAGAGTTAGAGAAACATTTACAATATTTACTTTTCATAACATCGTGGGTGCAAGTGCACCAAAAGGCGAATTTCACATCATAGCGCTTGTGCTTTGCTTGATGTCCAATATTATTTTATAGTTGGCGACTATGACGCTTGTTATGAGGTAGTCTTATCATAGACATAAATTCAAAAAAGGTGCCCTCCACCGGGATGAACCCGAACCTCCTGCGTCTGGGCAGATGCTCTCACACCTATTTTATTATTAATTTTCCCTAACTAAACTAAAAATGGTCCCGTCCGTGGTTCAATCCCAGGTGGTAGCACTGTTTTAATACTATTATAAGATTACAATGTTTATGGAGATTGGCCAATAAAGTCGAATAAATACTGTATTCCATTATGTTTATATCTCCTGGAAAGTGATTTTCACCGTGTTTCAATCATTTTTTTTTCCTCTAGAGATGTTTTATGTTCGTAACCAACAATGGCTTGTTTTGCCCATGACCCTCCTCCCCTCCCCCCCCCCCCCCTCTTTCAACTCAACTTCATATTAGTAATCACACGCTCAAATGGGCGATACACTAAAAATTATCTTCTTTCAATTCACGTGCAGTAAACCTCGAAAGACTCCAGAGATCCATAAATGTAATAACGCGCCTGGCGATGTAATTAATAGATTGTTTTCTTCTGTTTGTGAAATAATTAAACAAAATGTCCCGACTGGGGATCGAACCCAAACATACCTGGTCCCTTGTAGGCCACATATAATAAATTGATATTTGGGATGCTACGGTATCGAACAATTGTCTGTAAGGTGCATAAACAAATTGACCCAGCATAGCATTCTATAGCGCAGATCTTGCATAGATTCAAGATGGTGTCCTGCAGTAGTTCACCGAGCAAAGTCATGTAGCCAATCAGGAACAATATTAACATATTACATGACCTGTCCGCTCAGTGGTGAAAAAGCTTCGTATCGCTAGGTTGCGCCACTTGTTGGAGTCAAAAAAGCCTAAAATAGCGCCGAAACATGCATTCGTACTTCCATTGTACAGCGGACACCCCTTGTTCAAAATTCTAAGATTTTTAGGAATGCTAGTTGAAGGTGTATATTTACACGTGTGTTGTGTACTTTTTCCAAAAATGTGCTTGGTTACGCCTAAAAAAATTCGCGAAAAAAGGGTAAATGTTAAAATATTCCCCAAAAGTTAACAAATTTTATTTAAAAAACAAGGACAATTTTGGAAAAAGTACGCAACACACGTTCATTGGACGTCTTTACTGAGTAGAATAAAAAAAAAATTAGTCCGATATCTCAATTGTGTCGTTAGATACGATGGAAGTACGGTACCACTGCAACGCATCGAAATAATACAGGGTCCAGTAGAGCCTTAAAAACGGTTTGATATGTCTGTTAATATTTAATAACAAAAGTGAGCAATTGTGTTTAGTGAAAATGTGCTCCAATAGCGCAATTCTTACATTCTTACTTGATATTTTGGTGCAAACCTCAACCCGATAAGACAAACGATAGAGCTTCCAAGTGATTCAGACTACACCTCTGCGTTCTGCGTAAAAACCTTGTTTTCTTGAGCTCAGCCAACAGTCTTAAGCAAGGATACTAGTATACACTTTTAAGTTTGTAAAGTTTGTATGAAAATCAAGCCAGAAATTACAAAAATCCATCTTGGAGTGGTATCGAGTTCGACCGGCAATTTCGAAATCAGGGTTCGATACCCCGCCGAGATGGATTTTTTTAAAATTTCTTTTTTAAAAAAAATTATACGGATGCAGTTAATGAAATTTAGAAATAGGTTTGTTTACGATACCCACTGGAATCTAGATTATTTTTAATGGTTGAGAGGAATATAAGTATGGGTAGTATGTAATTTGCATTTATTCTTTCTGGATATACAAGCATTGTCATCCAACAAAAAACTATGCTACCAACGTAAAGAGCACACAAAAAACGAACTTTCAGATTCAATTATGAAATTTAAAGCAGAATGAATTTGAAAGCTCCATGCTCATACAATGCAGGCTACAAAATATATGTATCTTGTAGACCAGACAATACTTAACGCTGTGACTCTGTAAGTAGGTATAATATACCGATCACATTGTTGTTGCTTGTTGAGCATTCTTTCAGGAAAATATTGATCAAGCTTTCTTATATACATGAAGTTAAGTCCCGACCCAACTTTGCTAAAGAGATCTAATTTAAATACTAGGTACTTTTGTATTGTTTTAAGAAATAATGTGTGCCACTCTTCAGTTGACTATAGAAACATAACTGTCAATTATTATGCTGTGAGAAAAGTAGGTGCTATTTACTAAGACTCGATCCGGGATCCCTATAATTATCATTTGCTTTTTACTGAAGTCCATCAGTAAAAATTACGCCGACCAGGGTTGAACCAACATTCTCTTGTATGCCGATGATGATCCACATAGTTATGCAATGCAGAGCCTTACCATGAGTTTATATGCTGTGATTGTAGTGCCTCAAACAAGGCAAAGCCCCAGCCGCCGGAGGCTCTTTCGCCTAAGGCGATTTTTTTTTTTACCATATTACAGTTATTTCGTCATGTTTTTAACTGCTTTCGGACTCTGTAAACGATGTTTTACTGTAACTATCTGCGATCTAAAAACAATAAATGAACGTGAAGTAGCCCATTTTAGTAAATTTCAACCTAATGTTTATATAATGACGAAGCATACAGGCAAACATATTCGTTTTACCAAGGTGACTGTCGAATTATTGGATGAGCGTAGCGAGTCGTAGCGAAGCGAAGCGAAGATTCCATTTCAACTACACTGGAGAAAAAAATCCGGAATGTTTTTTTTTTTTTTTTTTTTTTTTCTGTATTTTTGTCTGTTTGTCCACACGATTCCGGCTAAAACCAATACTCCAATTGCGATGAAATTTTATGGGGGCCTTCGAAATCTCTGAACTTAGAACTGCCACGTTTTTGAGCGCAATCGAAAAATTATTTCTAATGAAATTCGCAAATTTACGATTTTTTTCGATTTTTAAAAAATTTCTTCGACTTATAACACCCACATGCTTTATCCTATTGTAATGATTTTTTTACAGAACCTTAATTTTATGAATTATTATATTCGTGTGAAATTTGAGCGCAATCAAATAATTATTTGTTATGAAAATAGCAATTTTACGATTTTTTTCTTTTTTAAAATTACGATTAAGAAAAAATAAAAGAATAAAGTTAATTTTTTATTTAATTTAATTTAATTTAAAAAAATCGACTTAGTAATAATTTTTTCACAAAACAACAGAAAATCTGCATAACACATGGCAGGTAAAATGCACCAATTACGCTCATCCAACAACGCGGCGGGACTTAAGCGTTTTCCTAGTATAACTGTAAGTGCATATTTATTACATACATTCTGGGATTAATTGGATGAGCGTAGCGAGCGAAGCGAAGATTCCATTTCACTACACTGGAGAAAAAATCCTGAATCTGTTTTTTTTTCTTTTTTTCTGTATTTTTGTGTGTTTGTCAGCACGATTCCGGCTAAACCGATACTCCAATTGAGATGAAATTTTCTGGTGGCCTTCGAAATCTCTGAACTTAGAACTGCCACGTTTTTGAGCGTAATCGGAAAATATTTATCATAAAAATCGAAATTTTTACGGGTTTTTTCTTTTTTTTAACAAATTTTTTGATTTTTAACACCTACATGCTTTATCCGATTGTAATGATTTTTTCACAGAACCCTTATTTTATGAATTAATAGATAAGTGTTAAATTTGAGCGCAATCGAGAAGTTATTTTTTATTTAATTTAATTTAATTTAAAAAAAATTCAACTAAGTAATGATTTTTCCACAGAACAACAGAAAATCCGCATAACACATGGCAGCTCAATGCACCAATTACGCTCATCCAACAACGCGGCGGGACTTAAGCGTTTTCCTAGTTTTTAAACCACGTAAGTTTTTGCCCCCCTCCCCCTCTGCCCCCCCTCACCCCGGTTCCTACGCCACTGGTACCAGTACATTTTTCGAGAAAATTATAAAATGGCATACATTTGGATATATAATTTTTTAAAAAAACGTATTTAGAGTCTACCCACTCAGTCATATAACTGATTTTCTGTGAGGGACAGTAAACCAAAGCGACCAAGCCAACCCTGTAGGCCCCGACGCAATCGAAGAGTGAGCGATAACCAACCAAAGATCGATATTTTTTAATAGGAAATATAGCAATCAGTGGTATGGACAGTGCGAACACCCACGGATCAACGCCCTTAAATTTATTATGTGCCTCGTTGTTAGGACGGCTCAAAAGTCACCGTTTACAAATTCCTAAGACAAGACAAGAACAGCTGATGGACTTAAGTCCATATCAGAAGTTAGAAAACTTCTCTCTTAAGCAGGAATCGAACCCTGAACCTTCTACATAGGAAACAGGTAAGCTATCCACAAGGCCAACGAGCCACACTAAAAACCAAAACTAACGAGAACTTACTACTAGTGTACAAGGATATAAGAGGGCATGTTTTGTGTTATTTCACCTTCTAGCCTACATGATTCCGAAATTTGTTATGTATGTGTGTGAAGGGGGCCGCCGGGGGGTTGTTTCAAGCCAAAATTCAATACTGAAAAATACTAAAATAGTAGTCATTATTTTCGTTTAAATTTGAATTACTAGGCCGCTTCGCGAACGCTTTTTCCAGTCGCGTTGATGGGCGAACTTTTTTTGAATATTTCTGTCCAATGATCTCATTACTTGTTAATTATATACCTGTGAAAAGCTTATATTAAAACCTTTATTTCTATGAATTTTGAGCAACTTTTTCAACTTTTTCTTTCAAAAGGCACTATGTCAATGTAAAATATGAACGTTGTAGCCCCACTCGTTTGGTCAAAATCGGCCCAAATATCACGAAAATATCGTATTAAAAACCGGGGGGAAATCGTAAAAGTACAATTAAAATAAATAAAAATGAACATTATATTGAAATATTTCTTCAAATGTCTCTCATAACATAATTTCAGTGATTTTAAACGTCCCCATATAGTTTCATCAAGATCGGAGTAGCCGTTTGCCAAATATCACGAAAATATCATTAAAAATCGAAAAAAATCATAAAAGTACGATAATCATAAGAAATATTTGATCGATTGTACCCAAAAACGTGACGAGTCTTCAGAGATTTCGAAGGTCCACTCAAATTTTCATCAAGATCGTATATGCCGTTTGCACGGTAGAGCGCGAACAAACAGACGAAAATACAAAAAAACAAAAACACCTGAGCTAATTATTTTTTTGGGGGGGGGGGTCAGTGAAATTGAAGTCTTCGATTCGCTCATCCAATAATGCATAATTCAAAGAAATGCATTGGTCGTTGAGGTTCAAACTTCAAACATTACAGCTACTGATTTTTCTTTTCATGAGCTTATTTTATAAGCATTCTGAATATATTTTGTAGGATGGTAGAATTGGTAGCAGTTAGAAATTGATTCCTCGATATATATGTTGTACGGGGTATTTGTTTTGCTGAATTATTATTTTTATTTAATATTTAATAATACCGGTAATAGTGAATCACTGTCCCCGCTGTCGTACAGCAACAGGACAGAACATAAAATGATACAATTTTGAATTAGGCGCTTTCAACACGTATTTAGTTCTGCATATTTTTAAACAGGTAGCGCACCAAGCGCAACCATTAAATAGAGGTCAGTGAGCGCAATCTATATTTTCCCTGTCATTGTCAAAAGTGTTACCAACCAACACAAATACGCTACTCACGACGGTGCCACTGGGAACAAGTGGAAAGTCGTCGGCACTTTTCTTTCATAATAGTTTATATTTAGTTAAATTCAGTCGAAACATCGAATGAGGTTTATGAGAATGACTCAACCTATTGTTTTTGTGACAGGAAACGCTAAGAAACTTGAAGAAGTTTTGCAAATCCTGGGAACAACATTTCCACATGAGGTAGGTTAAAAACCAAACAAACATGACTGTAGTTGGCAATATTGCAGCTGCTTTCAGGAAAGGAAATTCAAATGTACAATTTGAGTAATCGGCGAGCCACTCAAATGGATCGTATTGTTTGGCTAGTTTCCTTATTTTTAAGGGATATGTCTTCTAAGTGACAAAATCCAGACACCTGTTGAATGTAGACCCACCTCGTTACAAAATACAAACTATTGTTAATTTTCGGTATTGGCCCAAGGGGAATATTTAGTCATGGCCGTTGTAGACTAGACAGAAAATTCCTTTGGGATTAAGGTCGATGCACAATAGCCCGTTAACAATAACAGGAAGAAAGTTTAATCTAGTGTTAACTGATGACATGATGCTCAATAAAGTTTCACGTTCTTATTGACCAGAAAACGACAACGGACTTCAACAAGTTTAATTTTCCGAACGTTCTTGTTCCGTAACTAGGAAAACGCTAAAGTCCCGCCGCGTTGATGGATGAGCTTTTAAAGTTTTTAGTTTGCGTGGGATATCTTTACTTTTGCAAGTGCTTGTTTTGCACCTATGCATTGTAAGTGAAGGTTGTCAGTACGATATTCATGAGAAATATTTCTTCGATTGTACCCAAAAACGTAGCAAGTCTAAGTTCAGAGATTTTCGAAGGTCCTGTCAAATTTTCATCAAAATCGCATTTGCCGTTTGCCCCGTACAGAGCGAACAAACAGACAGAAAAAAAACAAAAAAACAACAAAAAAACACCCGAGTTAAATTTTTTGGGGGGTCGGTGAAATTGAAGTCTTCGCTTCGCTCATCCAAATATAGTTGTAATGTGAACATTTTTGTAGTCATAAAATCTTTATCTAGTGGTTCAAAAATGATAGTACAAAACAAAATACAAACATTCAGCAGATAATAATTATTTCAATTTCAATTTTTTATTAGGACAAATTGTACATTTTATGTAACAACAACACAATTTTAAGTGTACTGTATGTGTCCTTTAGCTAAATAAAAAAAAAATGTTACAAATACTAATATAATGAGAAATTGTCATAATATGTTATACATTGTAAATAATAATAATTATTGAAAAGTAATAAAATAAGGTTCATTTCATTATATTATTAAAATCAATAATATCAAGTGATAACAGGAATTTCTGTGAGTGTATCAATAGTATTGGTATTGGTATTGGTATTGGTGGTATTGATGAGAGCACATACTAATGAAGGCCTTATCAATAAGTGCATTTAATTTGTATAATATGGATGGTTAAACTTTTAATACACTTTGTCTTACAACGAAATAATAAGTGTAGGTATGTAATTAATCAAAACGTTGTTTAGTTGTGTGATTGATACATTTTGATTTTCCATTATCTTTAAACAAAATCAATGCAATTGCAAATAATGACTGAGAAAATTAGTGGTGTGCGAGTCTTAGTTTTTGAGTTCGAGTTGAGTTCGAAACGAGTAATTAAAATAAC
This sequence comes from Sweltsa coloradensis, assembly GCA_024449915.1. Lineage (NCBI taxonomy): Eukaryota > Metazoa > Arthropoda > Insecta > Plecoptera > Chloroperlidae > Sweltsa > Sweltsa coloradensis. The sequence continues at coordinate 2,540 of JAMZAV010013141.1, read as the reverse complement.
TCGAGTATCGAGTCTCATTCGAGTCCGAGTACTTCGTCTTATTTTAAAATTTCACTGATTTGCTCTTGACTATATTTACTAGGAAAACGCTAAAGTCCCGCCGCGTTGATGGATGAGCTTTTTAAAGGTTTTAGTTTGCGTGGGATATCTTTACTTTTGCAAGTGCTTTGTTTTGCTGCCTACGCATTCTAGGTGAATGTTGTCAAGTTTCTTTTGTTTCTTGTCAATTGGTATTATTTACCGTAAAAAACTTGTATTAAAAGCTTTATTTCTGTGGATTCTGGCTAAATTTTTCCACTTTTTCTTTCAAAAGGTACTACATAACCATAACCTTAATGTCCATGCATAATATGAACGTTGTAGCCCCACCCGTTTGGTCAGAATTGGCCCAAATGGCACGAAAATATCGCACAAAAAGTCAAAAAACGTATATTAAAAGCTTTATTTCTCTTGATTCTGGCAAACTTTTTCAACTTTTTCTTTCAGAAAGCAATACATCACCATAACCTTAATGTGTATGTGAAATATGAACGTTGTAGCCCCACCCGTTTGGTCAGAATCGGCCCAAATGGCACGAAAATATCGCACTAAAAATCGAAAAAAATCGTAAAAGTACGATATTCATGAGAAATATTTCTTTCGATTGTACCACCAAAACGTGGCAAGTCTAAGTTCAGAGAAACGAAGGTCGTGTCAAATTTTCATCAAGATCGCATATGCCGTTTGCCCGGTAGAGAGCGAACAAACAGACGGAAAAAACAAAACAAAAAAAAAAAAAACAAAAAAACAAAAAAACACATCGAGCTAAATTTTTTTGGGGGTCGGTGAAATTGAAGTCTTCGCTTCGCTCATCCAATTACCGGAACCAATCAGAATTAATATAATAATAATAATAATAATAATAATAATAATAATGTCTTTATTTCTCTTGAAGAAAAAAGGCGAATTTAAGCCAAAATGGCTTCTCTTACAATTGACCCTAACTAACATAACTTACGGCTAATCTACATATTAATTATAATAATTATGTTTAATTAATAAAATAAAAACACGGCAACACAATGTTTAGTCTTACAGTTTAGCACAATTCAAAATGTTTCCATAGTATGATATGATGAAGATAGTCGAGGAATATATCATTTAAATAAAGTATAGTATGTGCAGCATTAGGAACAGGTAATGAACAATAGATAATATAGCACCTAGTAGGGCCTAAATACAAATGGCCATCACCGAACACGACATATGCGAACTAGAAAAATGTTTCCCTCTTTATAAACTTATGTTTGTCCATTCAATAGAAATGTTTTAAGATTCAGTTTAAATTGTGGTTGAGAAAGATTTGTGTCAATTTTTATGTTATTGTATGTGTGTGCAGCGTTGTAGGTAAACGATTTCTTGAAACCGCTGCTCAAGTGAGAGAATATGGATATTTCATTTATGTTTCTAAGATTTCGAGAATGTGATGCTTTCCTGAGGGGAAGTTTTAATCTGAGATACGTAGGTAGACCCAACTTCATGATTTTTTGTGTTAGGCATGCTAGATGGAGCAACCTGCGATTTGACATTTTTAGTAGCTTCAGTTCTTTGTATTTGTATGAGATGTGATCGTATTTTCTCATGTCAAGTGTGTACCGTATGCATGCATTCTGAGCGTATTGTACGCGTTTTGTTTGTATACTATCTAGACACGGACCATACACAATATCTGCATAGTCGAATTTCGACAAAATGAGTGATTCCACTAATAGCTGTTTTACCTTTTGTGGCAATATTCTGGAAAACTTGTAAAGATGTTTCAATTTACAAAAAGTGTGTTGAATGAGTTTGCTAATGTGATTTGTGAATCTTAACTCAGAGTCCATGATCAGGCCAAGGTTGTCTGCGGCCTGTTAAGAGTGCACAGTTTTATTAGTTGATTAATTGTTTATGATACAGGGCCCTAATATGAGAAATAAAACAAATAAAAATATGCAGAATAACACAATAACAAAATATCCTAGGGTAGTTAAGCTTTAATATTTTATCATTTGTTCCCATGTGTTATCTTCATGGGCTATTGTGCATCGAAGCCCGTAACGGTAGGCCCACCATCTTCGTATAATCGTTATTGTCCCCTGTCAATTGTGCATCGAAAGAGAGCGTGATTAGCAGCAGGAAAACCTACAACCAACAAGAAACATGAAAATCTTTAATGCACCTAAGCATGACAGCTCCAAAGTCAACTTACTCTGTCCATATTTGCGGTATAAGTCATTAATATACTAGGATTAGGAAGATAGGTCTAGCGGTACGGAGGAATATTATTGCCACTTGCTTGCCAGAACAAGCTCAGTTCAGTTCATGTTTTTTTTTTGTTAATAGGTAAATAGGGTTTTGCTGTTCGGTTTAGTCTTTTAGTCAAACGTTTAACATAGTATTTTGACCTTGGTTCTAGGTAATCAGCAAGAAGGTCGACCTACCAGAGTTCCAAGGTGAAATTGATGACATCTGTATCAATAAGTGCAAGGAAGCTGCAAAGATTGTTTTGGAAAGGCCCA
>JAMZAV010013140.1:0-16690 GCA_024449915.1 Sweltsa coloradensis | reverse complement strand
ATTAACGCCTTCGTTCGGGGTGCATGTTGCCATAGCTTGCGTCGGTCTTCTTTTCAAACACAAACACATCTTCACACACACATCTGGTAGAGGTCCGAGCACTATATGGCAGCACTGGGGCTATATTTCAAACTGCCCGCGCTCAAATACGCCCCCTTTAATCTTCAACCATTACGTCCGGTTTGGTTCCTTTAAAAGTTGCAACTGAGTATAGTAGGCAATTTACTAAAAAGTAATTTACGCTGTTTTACGTAATTGACAAACGAATTATTTACCTCAGCAGGACTGGCTCTGGCGCAAAAAGGAGAAAGAATCTAAAATCACCTGGGCCCGGATTCACAAAGCGGGGTTAAAAAAATCGAGGTTAAATTTGGAGGTTAGCCGAGCTAACCCCCGTTTCGGTATTCACAAAAGGAGGTTAGGCAGTTTTGGGGGTTAGTTTAACCTCCAAATTAACCTCTGCTATTTTTTGGGGGTAAAGATCTAACCCCCGGAATCGAATAATTCAAAATGGCCGACCTTTCTCACTTCAGATATTTGATGATAAATAGTTAATTAAACATCAATATTGTTGAAATCTTAGACTCAAATAAATAAACACAAAATTATTTTACGTGTGTAACATCCATTGCAACATTTGAAATACTTTTAACTTCCCGCGCTGTTTTAGGTTAGGTATGGGTTAGGTTACGTTTGTTTTGTAAACAAGACGTCGCGCAAAATGTCTTGGCCAGTAGGCCGAGGCTTTTACTTCAAAATACTAGTTTATTTTCGCTGTCAGTCTATCAAAATGTGTTACGGTTTATTCGAGGCATTAGACAGTCTATCTGCACTCTGCAGCCGAATTGTGAAGAGGTTTTGCCAAGAGATTGGTTAAGAGATTGTCTTACATCGAAGTAGGGTTAGGGTAGGCCTAGGTAGGCCTAGGCCATGGCCGGCCTATATCCAGTGGGAGATGCTAGGTGCTAGCCCAATCATCAGAATTGAATAAGGTAAGTGTGAGATTGAATAATCTAGTGCCTAGTGCTTGGCCCTAGGCTAGGCCCTAGTTCGCATAGCCCCTACAATCTGGTCAAATTATGTAGGCTAGCCTAGCCTACTAGCCCTGTGCGCTAGGCCTAGGGCTAGGGCTAGCTAGGCCTAGGCCCATGGGATAAACCATAAACGAGGTTTTTAAAACGCTTTGCTAGGCCTAAGCCTAAGCAGAATATTCTAAGGTCTAGGCATAGCCATGTGTTACGTACATACCAGCCTACAGTCCTTGTGTCAGGCTAGGGCTAGACCTAGCCTAGATAGGGCCTTGTGTCAGCTAGGGCTGGCCAAGGTAGGGTCTTGTGTCAGTCTAGGACTAGCCTAGGGCCTTGTGTCGGGCTAGGTCTAGCCAGAACTTCTTTGGTTGGTGGGTCTGAAAGCATTTACGGGGGGGGGGGGCGATGCGCGTATATGTTAGGCTAGGCCTATACAATATGTAAGGCCTACTTGGCATTAAATTTCATTAAACACCAACACGCTTCACGCAACCTTCCCCTAGCCCCCTACACAGCATGCGCAAAAAGCCCAACCGAAGAAGTACTGGGCTAGCCTAGGACCAAAGCCCTAGGCAGGTTTAACCTCAAAATATGAAGGCCTAGCCCTACCCAGACTTTTCAAGCTTTTTAGGGTCTAGCCGGGTCTAGCATAGTATTGCTCTAGACCTTAGCCTACATAGGCATCCCCTAGGTCTTCTAAAACAATGTTATTATCGTGCTAATTGATTTTGTTTCATTTATTGTGGCTGGAACCGGACGGATCATTGCCCGCAGTTGTCAGCAGATGACGTGTTGCGTGTCGCGGCTGTCGCCCCAACGGACGTTTCGCTGCCCGTGATCATAAACGGGTTCCTCGTCTGATTCAGCGCCTAAGTAAGTAGGCCTACGGTAGGACACCTAGGTCTACCAGAATGCCGACTAAGATAGCCTCGGTTATATTTGTAGGCTATGGCTCGATTGGCATGCTTGTTGAATAGGTGTAATGGCTAGGCTTTTTGTTTTTAGGCACAAGTTATTTAGAAAAATTGTGAAGGATCAGTAGAAACACAGATTCCTGAATATAGACATAGGCCTAGTATGGTAGGCACACTATGCCTACTTATTTAAGATCATTGGTAAGTTTCTTTGGCATCCTGTCGTGTTACACATATTGATAGTACCGTTAGGATTTTAATCGACTATCAATGAGGGTTTATGTAGCTCTAGATGATTAATTAGTATTGGTCCTTAATAGTTGAATCATGTAGGCTAATAAAGAAGGTAAATAATAGGTTAACATTTAAAAAATATTTTAAGTACCTACAAGTAGCCTATCAATAATGTCCCTTGCTGAAATTCTCAGTGGCCTCTCAGCCTGAAAATAAGTTCTTGGAACTGAGTGGGTAGAATGTTATCGGCATAGGCTACATAGTTTAGTCAAACTGTGATATTAGGCCCTACATGAGTTGTTATGTTTTGACTCTGAATTTTGTGCAAATGAGAATTTTGGGAAATTTCTTAAATTGGTCTAGGCCTCTGCCTACCTAACTAGTACTTATTTTTTGTTTATTTTAGTTTCACATAGAGCATAATATACTGATACCCTATAGCTAAGTAAAAAAATTAAAATATTGACCCATTAAAAATTATGTAGGGCCTACTAAAATATTGCTGTTCATAAAATTAAAATATTTGGCCTAAATATATTTACATAGGCCTACACAGGTTGAGAATTATAGAGCAAACCACATGTAGCTTTACATTCAATGTGCACAATAGGTCTACAGTACCGGTACTATATATTTATGTATCAATAAATATGTCTAGGCCTACTATTGGGAACTACATTTTGGTTTGGTTTGTACATTGTAGCTGAGAGAAATAATTGACATAATTTGTATACTTTTTCAGGTGTGTTGAAACGAATATCCAACTACCGGTACCTGTGCGGCTGTGCCTCTCCCCGTATGCCTACCAGCACCTCATTCACCCGGACCGGACGCCGTCGTCAGTGACCTGCGTCTAGCTACTCGAGGGATTGAAGTGTGAAGTCAATTAATTGCGCTACCGATTCTATTGAATCTGAGTCAACTCTCAAATCAGTTTTGTGGTTGTGGGTAACTAATAATACATCTTGGTTGGCAAACATGACAAGCAGAGTCTTTGGTTTAATAATAATTTCTAAATAAATAATTATAGAAAGTTAATTGAAATATTATTGTTTGCATAAATCTATAAAACTAAAAATGTTCTAGGACAGTCCCTGGACCCCCATTTGCATGTGCCATAGTGGCCAATCATAAACTCTGGAGAAAAATAAATTCTTTTATTCTCTTATTATACCATATTATTATATTCTCTGAAAGCCAAATTTGCAGTCTGAAAAAATATGATTTTACATGTGGAAACCTTAAAAAGATGCTAGGGAATTTTGTATTGAGTAATTTGTAGGCACCCTGGTTATATCATAAGCATGTTATTAATGGACTGTTTTATTCTAGGTTTAGGCTTGAAAATGTTCTAAAACTTGCAACCTGGGCAAGTCAGTAAAATTTGTACTTGCCCAGAGATGATTCGAAGTTGAAAAATAGATGATATTGTAATTTATTGTATTAAATATTTGATATTTGATTTATTCCCAGAAAATTTTAAATCTTCTTTTCATATGACCCCAATCAGCCTACTTGGCCATCCGGGCAACTGAAAAGTATTATTGGTTGCCCGTATCTGCATAGTTAGTAGTCTTGGCAGGCTATCTGGGCATATGAATTTTCTAGCTCTGTAGGTAGTTAAAAACTTTAATAATTTTAAGGTAAAAGAGTAGGCCTGCCATAATTTTCCTTGTGCTTCTTCTTTGCAGATTTATATACTATGTATGAAATAAATAAATAATTTGAACATTTAAATTGTGTTTTACCTTATACTTATCTTGTAATTTTACAATCTACCAAATTCCCTACCATTCTTAATACCCCCAGGTATACCAGGATTGATGACTACTAATGATGGCCGTGGTTGGCTTCACAAGTTCATCATGTTATGGTGGAGGGTTCTCTTGACCAGTTGTTGCATTCAATTTACAATCATTTACAACTGAATCTATTATAAATTTTTTTTAAAAATGTGAATTTAATTAAATATTTTAATATGGATGCAATCCTAGCATGGTACAATGAATAATTATATTATTTTGTTTATGTACAATGTAAATATGCAGAAAAAAACTTCTGGGATTGAGACACCCACAAAAAAAGTAGGCCTCTAATTATTGTATTGTGTGTGTGAATTGGGTATTGTAATTATTGTGTTGTAGGAATGGATATTTTGTTAGTTCAATCATTCAAAATACGTTGACACCTTTTTTATTGGCAGTAAAAATATTCAAATAGCGTAAAATAAGGCTAACCCTTGGTGGCAGGGAGAAGAAGTGGTGGAAAATCGCTTGCCCCCGCACATTATTTATTAATATTTAATACAATTCAGAAGTTAAAAAATCCATCCCGATCGTGGTCTCCCACATTCCAAAGACTCTGGTTCGAACCCCGATCGGGATGGATTTTTTAATTTCTGAATGTAACTTTTTAAATATTAACAATTCCACCTGCGGGAGTGTTTCCCGACTAACCAAAATATATAGAAATATTATTTATTAACAAATTATTATGTATCTCCATGCCAAATTTCATGCTGGCAAGTGGCAACTTACTATCCAGTGCTAGTCACTAATAGTATAATTATTAGGTGTGGGGGTGAAAAAATAGGGGTTGTGGAATGATACTTTTGTTGATTGGATCAAAACACGTTAAGACAACGATTTTTATTTGCAACTAAAATATTCAAACTATATTAAATACGTCCCAACGCTCATTCTAACGTTAAGGGTTGTAGGGAATACTAGGGGTGTAATATCGCTTGCCTCCCCGTTGATTATTTATTTTTCATATTATTTTTAATGTATCTTCAACCCAAAATTCATGCTAATAATTCACTTCACTAAGCATCTCACTAGTTAGTGCTGGAATTACAGGTATCTAGAGAACAATAACATACGCTATTAGGGGTTGGGGTGGAGAAAAACGTGGTTTGTGGAAAGAAGAGTAGTTTAATGTGATTGAAATACATTGACATATTAATTTTAATAAGGAATTTGAAATATCATAATGTATTTGGTACAAGCTAATACCCATTCCAATTTTAAGGGGTGGTTTAGGGGTTGTTTATTTTGACTTGTAGCTTGCCTCTTCGCGGATTATTAATGATCATATTATTTTCTTATACCATGTCAAATTTCATGGTGGTAACTAGAAATGCAATATTCTGGTGCTAATACATAAACATTTACACTAATTTTAATTAATAACTAAATTAAATATTATATTAATAAATAATAATGTAAGAAATAAATAATTATTGAGTAATAAAACAGTTTAGTTCAAAACACAAAGATTTGCAATATTATGATAATTTAAATTTCGTACCAAAACAATCTTTAATAAAACTCTTTTCTATTGGTTGTATTGAAAGCGACAATCTTATTGGCTGAAATTCATGACGTCATCAATTGCGTCATCGTTTGAGCATAGTTTTTACCTCTGGCTAACCTCCACAGTAAAAATGCGTTTGTGAATACGGAAACAGGGGTTAAAAAAGGAGGTTAAATTTGGGGGTTAGAGTGGAGGTTAAAAACGGAGGTTAGATTGTTTACCCCCGAAATTTAACCTCGCTTTGTGAATCCGGGCCCAGGTGGGTTGAACAATTAAATCTGGCAATGGGGGACAGAGAATTGTTAGTAAATGGTGGTTACCTCAAGCACACCCACATTCAAATATTTATATCTTAAATATATTTTTGTTTTATATATCTTTAATATATTGCAGTTATATCACAACATTATATTGCAGATACACAAGAATTAGCAGCTTCAAGGGTATTTTAGTTATATTGCTCACATATAATTTGTTTATATTTAACACGTAAATAACATACATTTCAAAATATTATGTTTTATCTGTTAGTATTAAATGTAATATATGAATTGTATGAAAGTAAATTATAATTTCTACGTATAAATGTTTTATTTTTATGATACTTTTCTTATAATCAAGATAATTGTCATCATTCATAGTTTGTAATTAATCTAAATACATTTATACGTGTATAGTTTCTGTATGTGATACAAGTTTTGAATGTAATTTATGTATATTTCGAGTATAAATGTTTTTTCTGAAGAATGTAACAAAATGCGTGTGTGAAAACTTCCAAAATTAATTAAGATTGTTTATTCTTTGTGTAGGAAAATTCTGTGATCTATTTTATTTTGTGCTAGCTTTATCTCGCTGCCACCATGTTGCAAGCATCACAACCTCTATTTAAACAAGTCTTGACGAAACCAACCAATGAGATCTAAGGGGTGTGGTATAGCACCGAGTCTATCGGCCAATGAGGGCTCGATGCAAGCAGGCCGACTAGGAGGAGCTCCTCTTCACTTATACGCTCCTGATACATGAAAACCGACGAAACAACCTCCCTCCTAAGCCCTAAAACTTCAGTACTTTTTTAAAAAATAAGTCTTCCTCTAGGAGAGGGCAATTGTAAATAATTTTGGGAAGTCCAATAGCTATATTTTAATAGTATATTATTGATATACCTGTAGTGAAGGTCAGTGGCGTAAATATAGGTGGTGCAAGTGGTGCAGTTGCACCGGGGCCCACGGCCTGGGGGGGCCCACACAGGATGCAGCTCGGCGCCAGTAGCCGGTGTATACAAATTACAAATTCTACCGTGTATTATTCACTTCTTGCCTTTACTTCAATCCCAAGAAAGCCGTTCAAACGTGAATGCTGAAAACATGTCCCATTATCGAAATAATTTCAAGGGAAGTGTTTAGGTGTGCCCTTACTATTGTGAGCGTGCACTGTGCAGAAATAACCCTTTTCTGGGAAATAGGAATACATTATGGCTTCAAACCCCTTCCAAGTAAGAATATTTTTGTCAATTTATTGCTAAAATCTGATTGGCTAAAACTTGGAGACATCTTGTTTCAGCCAATAAGATATCGAAGCGAGTAGTGAGTAGGCCTAAGTCTACATTTTCTGCAACACTGACTCCCTGTGCGTTTTAAATTTTACCTCAGTTGGTAACGAAACAAACGCCGAGATTTTCAGTGCTTGTGCGCGAACGTGTAGAACAAATAGTGTTTGTTAGGTGCCGTTTAGCGTGTGACAATGTCTAATAAACTAAAACGACCAAGTGGCGCTCAAAAACGTAAAGAAAAACGGGAAGAAGACATGAAAGTGTCTAAGCTTACTAAAATTAATTATTTTTTTGTTTCCAAGTGTTATGCAGATACTACTACGAGTGATAGCTCAACAAATGTAATTACCTCCGAAAACGATTCACGAAGTATAACGGTTTGCGATACAGTAAACATTAATGTGACAGTCGATGATTATGTTTCTTACGTTGCCAGTGACGGCGGCAAGTGCTGAGAGGTCTTTTTCTAAACTAAAACTGATCAAGTCGTACCTTCGAAGCACTATGCACTGTAATAAATTTACTTGTAAAAATATCTATAATGTAGTGTTACGCTTGCATTCCCAACACGTTCATATATTAAAACACATACATTCAGATTGTAATAAAATGACTACTAGTTTGTTTTTTAAAGTTACATTTGCTAATAAAACAACTCTAATGTAGTTGTTTTTATGATTCAACACTTTGTAATTTAACATCCAACAATGTCCTATTGCAACTACACAGGGGTAATAAAATTACACCACCTCTTGTTATATTAGTATATTAGATTTATAATATTACATCTTCAATGTAGTTGTTTTATTAAATTTACTTGGTAATTCAACAACCCGTAGTGTTCTATTGCAACTGCATGGGGGTGATAAAATTACAAATTCACTTGTAATATTAGGCAATTAGAGCCATAATATTATATCTACAATGCTGTTGTTTTATTTAATATGTAATGTAATTGAACATCTATAATAATGTCGTATTTGTACTACATATGGGTCAGAAAATTAGCTCTACAGTTATTTTTTAGGCGATTGGATTGTAATATTACATCTCAAATGTAGGTGTTTTATTATATGTGTAATGTGATTGAACAACTATAATAATGTCGTATTGCAAGTACATAAGGGTCAGAAAATAAGTCGACCAGTTGTTATTTTATGCATTTGGATTTGTAATATTACATCTCAAATGTAGTTGTTTTATTAAATATTATAGTTGTTAATTAGTTAGTGATGCAGAGTGAATCTGTAAGTAAGACATACACCATTAGACAGATTAGAGGCAGATTAACATTACATATTAATTTCGTGAGTAGAAAAACCCCCGCCAAACTGGGCTCGAACCTGGATCACCTGGAGAAAGAATTACAAAGCATGTGATTAAACCGTATACACCAACAGGACCTGTGAGAAACGCATCGAGTTTCGTCAGTCATGTTTAGAGCGGTGCACCTACGTATTTCTTTTCAACTCTTTAATGCCCCCTGGGCCCTAATAAACATATTTTAACCACGCTAATGTTTTTCATACACTGCTTGTAAATTATTTGATTACAAATGGCTAACACGTTTTCAATATCGCACGAGATTCCAAACCTGAAGCCGGTCTGTGACCCAACTGTCTGCAAGAAAATATAAACGATGCAAACCCAATTATAAAGGATGAACCTTATTGGGCCGGTAGTTTTATCAACAAAGAGATTTATTTATAAAAATAAGTTTACTGTATCTAATAACGGTATTTCGGTCTACAATCGACAAACTCCACTTTTCTAATAAATAGGAGCGGCCTATTTGTCAGATTCTTATTCAGAGATTTGAACGGCCGGCAAATAGTGCGACAAGGGCGTCAACAAAAATTATTAAAACTCTTTCAATACAATCATTACACTAGGCCGCTTCGCGAACGCTTTTTCTAGTCGCGTTGGTGGATGAGCTTTTTTAAATATTTTCTATGAGAAATATTTCTTTAAATGTCTCTAAAATCATAACATATATAATTTCAGAGATTTTTCACGTTCCCATAAAAAATTAAAAACCAAGACTCAAGACAAGACCGGGAGGATATAAATAAACACAAACACACGAACAATAACCACGCGGTCAGAAATAAAACACTTACCAAAAAAAAGGTCACGGGACATAAAGATCGTCCGCATGTTATATCTTATGGGAGATATTTGCCAATGGGACCTAGCTCGAAAAATACCAAATTTGACATTTTTTGGAGGTTCATGGTGGACACAATTTTTTTTCTCTTAGTATCTAAATTCATAACTAGTTAAGGCTTTTCCAGAGCACTCTTACCGATATTTTGGAAATCAAAGGAAAATGGCTTAAAGTTGGTTAGATGAAAGATTAACTTTAATTTACTAGGAAAACGCTTAAGTCCCGCCGCGTTGTTGGATGAGCGTAATTGGTGCATTGAGCTGTCATGTGTTATGCGGATTTTCTGTTGTTCTGTTATCAAATCATATCTAAGTTGATTTTTTTTTAAATTAAATTAAATTTAAAAAAAGCAATTTTACGATTTTTTAATTTTAAAAAATCGTAATTAAAAAAAAGGAAAAAATCGTAAAATTGCAATTTTCACAAGAAATAATTATTCGATAGCGCTCAGATTTCACACGAATATATAAATTCATGAAATTAAGGTTCTGTGAGAAAATCATTACGATCGGATAAAGCATGTAGGGGCTATAAGCCAAAGAAATTTTAAAAATCGAAAAAAGTCGTAAAATTGCGATTTTTTAAAGACATTTACATTTCGATAACGCTCAAATTTCGCACGAATATATCAATTCATGAAATAAAGGTTCTGTGAAAAAATTATTACAATCGGACAAAGCATGTAGGTCTTATAAATCGAAGAATTTTGTTAAAAATAAAAAAAAACGTAAAATTGCGATTTTCATGAGAAATAATTTTCCGATTGCGCTCAAAAACGTGGCAGGTCTAAGTTCAGAGATTTCGAAGGCCTCCATAAAATTTCATCGTAATCGGAGTATCGGTTTAGCCGGAATCGTATGGACAAACAGACAAAAATACAAAAAAAAGAAAGAAAGAAAAAAAAACATTCCGGAATTTTTTCTCCAGTGTAGTAGAATGGAATCTTCGCTTCGCTCGCTCATCCAAAAAGAAGAGAAAAATAACTTTTTTTTTGGAGCTCCATTTTGGTCATTGTATGCAAATTTTGGGTAATAAGAAAACAGCAGTTCTAGGTGCTATACTTAATTTTAAGCATTGTTTTTTTTTTTACCACTCCTTTGTCTATGCTTTGAGTATAAGGGAAAATAATTTCTGAAATAACGTTTGATGTACGATTTTTTTTGTCACGTGGCACAAATAAGTGTTTTGATCTTTGGTTGGTTATCGCTCACTCGGCGATTGCGTCAGGGCCTACAGGGTTGGTTGGTCGCTTTGATTTACTGTCCCCTACTGAAAATCAGTTATATAACTGAGTGGGTAGACTATGAATACATTTTTTTATTTTTTTATTTTATGACATGAAAAAAAATTGTCAAAGTTAATATTTTTCTAGCTAGGTCCCATCGGGAAAAATCTCCCATAAGAAATTACATGGGGACGATCTTTATGCCCCATGACCTTGGAGGATTTTCATCCAATAAACTACTGGACATTATTGATGTACTCGACAGCCTTTTCAGTAAATCCTCTATATTTTGTTTTGTTATTTGGGCAAGTGGTTCGGTCAAAATATGCTGATAACCAAGAATAAGTGTGATTTTGGAATGCATATATTTACGTGTTTGTGTGTATATTTGTGTACAGTTTCAAGACACGATGTTTTAAAGGGCCATTTTAGATTGGTACGATGATCTCGTATCTATATAGAACAAAAAAGAAGCCGATTAAAGCCGATTTAAGAAATTTCCTAAAACGCCAATATTCGCAAATTTCTGGATAAAAACATTGAAAATTTCGTGTAAAATCACAGTTAAAAGATATAATTTTTCAACGGTTATTTTAGTGGTAGCTATTTTATTTATTTATTTATTTATTTATTTTACGTCTATCCTATTCAGTTATAAAAACTGATTTACAAAGGAGGACAACTAAATAAATCTAATTACATAGATGCAGACACAACAATGAACTACATTTAAGTAAATATTTGAAATAGTAATAATACAACAATGCATTAAATTCTCAACAAATTTGATAACAAATAAAAAGGATATTAAACGCATTTTATGAATGAATAGAATATAAAAGAAGGGTGAGGAATGAAAAGAAAAGAAAAGAAAAAGAAAAGAAAAGAAAAAAGAAAAAAGAAAAAAGAAAAAAGAAAAGGAAAAAAAGTAAGAAAAAAAAAAGAAAAAAAAGAAAAAAACATTGAAAAGAAAAACGAAAAGAAAAAAAACTGATTTATTAGACGATCCCACTCAAACGAATATGAGGTTTGCCAAAAATCAGGAACCACCGAACGCGAATCTTCATTCTTGTGTTCAACCATCATTCTTGTGTTCAAATCTTGATAAAATTTAGTACAAAAGATCTTGACTCTAATATATAATTATATCAGATATATAATTATTTAAAATTGTTCAAGTCAAAAACTGATCACAGCAATGATACAGGACACCTAACTCAAGTTGCAAGTTCCACCAGTGGGCGGCAACCAGACAATCTAGGCAGAAAAATATCAATTGAAAATACATTGAATACATCAAAATCAAAGCAATAATGAACAAACAAAGAGAACAGCAAAATCATAAATAAGAACATATGAAGATAAATTGACATTACATAAACACAGAGACAATGACCCACAAATAAATAGTAAAAATCAATTCTTTTTTGTTCTTCGATTCATTATCATTGCTTCAATTTTACTTTTAAATTGTACTATTCCTAGCTCAGTAAACTGGCTTCTAATATCATAAGAAATTGAATTCCAAAAGGATACTCCTCTGTACAAGAATGACTTTCTTAATGATTCGGAAATTAATTTAGGAACTTTCAATGAGTACATTAGAATAGAATTTCTATATATATATTATGATGTAAAAAAATGGGGGTATAGCCCCTTTAACATCATCATACCACTTCTCTTTCATTCATTAATCCATAAATAATATTAATTTTAATTATGGTGATTCGATATGAATAGTAAATTTTGATATAATTGCTTATAACAATAAACTCTGTTGAATCATGTATTGGCTATGAGTGTATATTGGCATGCCCATAAGCCTACACTGTCTATCCTGTCCCGTGCCGGGACAGGTCAACCACAATAAAATAATTATAATAAGATCTCGTCGGATGGCAGAAACGCTAGACGTGCCTGACAATGTAATAATTTCATGAGAGGACAGTAAGTAGGGCAATTTTTTAGAGATTTGGTCCAGGTGCATAGTTTTACGCGAAACGAGTATGAAACAATGACACAAAACCACCTATATGAAAATAAATTGTTCCGAGAATAACACAATAACTGTATATTATACCGGCCCTAATAAATGGCCATGGTGATATCGAGTTATTATATAAATCAATAGTATGGTCGTTCTGAAGTTTGAAATTTACGGCTCCTACATTTTAAATAAAATTGCAATTTATTGATTATTTTTATTACTAATATATAATATTAGTTAATGCACAGAGCCCATTGCATGGACGTCACATGCATTATTGAATTAATTAATGTCTAGAAAAATTGTATGATGAACGACCTCACAAGATAAACATTTTACACTTTACTGGTCATTGTGTATGACCTCACATTGACCGCATTTACGTTTTAACGGCTTTTGTGTAAAGACCTCACTTATAATGTATGTATTCACTCGGACCTCTAATTGTATTGAAAAATCACGGACCTCACTCCTTATTTAGTATTCAACCATACACAAATGAATGTTATCGAAAAATGGTTATAATATTCGTGTTCTCTGACGTAATATTAGTCAAAGTTGCCATTACCGCAATTCGCTAACACTGCTGGTTTGGCGTGTCTCACAATGTCTGTGTGTATTCATGGACCTCATCACTTGCTACGGTTTGCCAGTATGTGTGTGTGTGTGTGTATTTTTATTTATTTATTTATTTTTTATTTATTTATTTATTTATAAATGGGCCAATAGGGGAGAGATGACGTGTGTGTACATCGAAAATCAGCCAAATCTCTGAACAGATTGCGCTGAAAATTTAAGTTTACTGAGAACTGCTAACAAAATCAGCTAAAACTATTGCGATTTAAACATACAAGAAATAGTCAATTGACAAATATTCTGCCAATGTGTAGTAATTATTAACGACAATGGTTTTGTTTTTGACAAAATATGTTTTATTTTTTATTTTTGACTGTGAAATGCAGTGCCCAAGGTTTGTCGAATCTTGCATGCTCACGGTACCACCAATTAATTGAGCTGGGAGATTGAATAAACCTTGCAATATTTTCACGTATTTCGCACTGGCTATGTTTCCCATAGTATTGTCACAGATGATAGACTACACTGAGTTATATGCACTTCAAAACATGTTTAATAAGTTTTAAATACAATCTAGAAATTACTAAACGTTTCCCGACCAGGGGATTGAACCCAGGTCTCCCACATTTCAGGTATAAGGGCGCCTTAGCCAACTAGATGAGGAAAACGCCAAAGTTGTTGTTAGACGAGTGAGCGAGTCATGTGTTGAGTACCCGGGAACATTTGCATTTATGTTTGATAATTATATTTTATTTTTTATTATTTTTATTTCCTCCCGGTCTAAGAGGCTTGATTTTTAATTAAAAAATCATACTGCAAGTGATCTTCGACATCCGATATCGTAATTCATATAACAGCACATATTTTTATTAGACGGGCGAGCGAAGCGAGTGAGTCTTTCGACGGAACTTTTGTAGACTTGATTCGTGTTTATGTGTATGTCGGTATGTCTGTCAGTTCGAATGTCAGTCTCGTTGCAAACACTGATTTTGATCCTTTGTATTAATTACTTAGACTCAGTCTTGAGGACGTTACTTTAAAATAGTAGCACTGCAAATGTAGCGCGCTACTTTCCGCTACATTTTCGTGTTAAATAGGGCCAGGGGTGTGGTGTGTGGGAACTCAAAATACAAAATTTTATAAGCTTCTTGAAGTCGAGCCAAGATGATTTTGGCCATGATGTATGTTGATTCTTTCATCAAAAGCACATTCTTTCGTTTCACCTGGCGTATTTTCACTGTAGAGTCTAGAGTCTAGACGTTAAAAACATTCCAATTCAACTTCTTGTCAACAACTGGTTTTCCAGGAAGAATGTGACAAAATAGCCTGCGAGGATCAGAGTGGCCTACTGGACAATAATGAGACCGAGTTCGGAATGTATCAATTGGGGGGTGGGGGGGATGTAAGACGCTCACTAATTCATTTCAACGTGCAACAGCAGATAATCCCGCGTAATAATTAAAAAGAAGATTACGCTCCTAATCAGTAATCCAATCCGGCTCTATTCTTTGAAAACTTGTTGCCTGCGTTATGTGAAGATTTAGTGAAACCGTGAAAATATATAGCCGAAAAAGAATTTCATAATAACTGCAATGTTTTTCGCGCTAACGCTACAAGAAATGTAGCTACATTAATATGTAGTAGTAATAATAATAAATTAACCATAGTGGTTTAGTAAATAAATAAAATTAAATATTTTTATGACATCCTTCAGTCTAATCTTATTCTCAATCTTCGGGCTTGTTGCTCCTCGGAATCTAAAATTGTATAGAAATCAATTAGCTGACATACAAAAGAACTCCGCTCTTGAAGAGAACAATGTGTTCTACTGGCGAGTAAACGCACTATATAGTTGTTTGAATGTCAGTGGCTCATAATAATACCAGACCAGTGTTGAAGTTAAATTATATGGGGAATGCATTTTTAGCAAACAGGATAAATAAAATTACATTCTAGATGTAGGTATAATAATAAATTTACTATAGTTGTTTTAATATCAGTGGCTCATAATAATACCAGACCAGTGTTGAAGTTAAATTATATGGGGAATGTATTTTTAGCATCCAGCATGGTTAAAATTACAATTTGTATGTAGGTGTTATTTTGCAGTTACAATATTGTTTTTTTATATTGACGTTAACAATTCATAACACGTTACATGTACTACTTTTTCTTAAAAACATAAGAAGTATATGTATTTTAGTAAAACATTCCACTTTTTTTTACGCAAAACAAAATTGTTAGTGTATTAAAACAAATTTTTCTTAGAGTGTGGGTCAAGAAAGACTAACCGGATTATCAATCTTATCTATTGAACAAGAGAGAGCTCGGAAAATAGATTTCAGCAAAACCATCGATATGTTTGCAGAGCAAAAGGCGAGACGAAAAAATCTGAAGTAACGCTGTTCCTGATTCCATTGGTAAGTCAGTACTTTCAATTTTTCTCAAGTTTGAATATTTTACACGTATTTTAGTACCGGTTCAACGAGGTAGGTCACCGCAGTGAATGTCATAAATTTAAAAATCTGATGGGGGGGGGCATTTTTTGTATTTGCACCGGGGCCCTTCATCATCTAGTTACGCCACTGGTGAAGGTCCATGTCTGTTGGACGCGAGTGTACTGTCACATCTTGGGTAGGGGCGTACGTTAGGCGGAGGGGCGTGAATTAGGGGGTAATTGGGGGGGGGGGGGTGGCTCACAGGACGTGGAGAGATGGCAGAATTGTCTTCGGCGATAATGTTTATGACTAAAATAAATTATAGTAGTACTGACAGAGCGATTCTAGATAGGAAACAGCGATCATTTCATCACCTTTTGTGTTTTGGATAACCTGCAACGTATGTAAGAGTCAAAAGTCACTATTGTTGTCGACTTTGGAGAAGTGGTGAACGAGAGGCAGCAGGACTGCAGGACTGGCTCTGGCGCAAAAAGGAGAAAGAATCTAAAATCACCTGGTGGGTTGAACAATTAAATCTGGCAATGGGGGACAGAGAATTGTTAGTAAATGGTGGTTACCTCAAGCACACCCACATTCAAATATTTATATCTTAAATATATTTTTGTTTTATATATCTTTAATATATTGCAGTTATATCACAACATTATATTGCAGAGACACAAGAATTAGCAGCTTCAAGGGTATTTTAGTTATATTGCTCACATATAATTTCTTTATATTTAACACGTAAATAACATACATTTCAAAATATTATGTTTTATCTGTTAGTATTAAATGTAATATATGAATTGTATGAAAGTAAATTATAATTTCTACGTATAAATGTTTTATTTTTATGATACTTTTCTTATAATAAGATAATTGTCATCATTCATAGTTTGTAATTAATCTAAATACATTTATACGTGTATAGTTTCTGTATGTGATACAAGTTTTGAATGTAATTTATGTATATTTCGAGTATAAATGTTTTTTCTGAAGAATGTAACAAAATGCGTGTGTGAAAACTTCCAAAATTAATTAAGATTGTTTATTCTTTGTGTAGGAAAATTCTGTGATCTATTTTATTTTGTGCTAGCTTTATCTGGCTGCCACCATGTTGCTAGCATCACAACTTATTTAAACAAGTCTGACGAAACCAACAATGGATCTAAGGGTGTGAAGCACCGAGTCTATGGCCAATGAGGGCTCGATGCAAGCAGGTCGATAGGAGGAGTCCTTTCACTTAGCCTCCTG